>QKQZ01011664.1:0-11882 GCA_003595255.1 Solenopsis fugax | reverse complement strand
CCCCGCGACGCCCGGTGAAGATGCGTGACATCCGAATCGCGCCGAACTGATCTGAAATACACGAAGAGAACTTTTCGTTATGCTTTATTTCATTATATTTCGTTACACTTTTTTGGTTATACTTTTGTAGAATTTGCGAGAAATTTTACCACGTTTGATGATGAGCTCGGGACAACACGAAATTGTCATCTCTCATTTGACCAATGAAGGGCGATTGATGAGAATCTCACTCACTCGCGCGAACTGATCGAAAACTCGTAATTAATATTATACTCGAATAATTTACACGACCGCGACGCCCTTTGTCGTACGGCATTCTCGACGATCGCTGCATGCTCGTCGATGCTACAGCACAGAATGTTTACAACGTTTCCTGCAATATCGCTGATATATTGCAGTGTTGTTGCAGTATTGCGGAAATGTTCTGTGCTGTATGGGCCGCGACGTACTCGGAAAAGCTGGCACGTAAAACGACATGAAATGGAACTGCCGATCATGTTCGTTGGACGCGACTGGAGTGAAGTTGAAAGCTTCTGAGCGCGCGAGCTTCTGAGCGCGCGAACTTCACGCTGCTACGCGAAAATATCGGTCGTGTAGCGGGAAAAATCTTAACCGCGTTCATCAATCATACTAAGTTACAAAACATTCTTTTCTTAATTAACTCTGTCTTAATGTCAATAAGACTTGCTTTCATACAAATATTTTATTTATATATATATATATGTGTATAATATAATATAATATAATATATAATATAATAATATAAATAGCTAAAGTCACAATGTGCATTTTAATTTTAATTTTTGGCGTAAATCACGTTTAAAACCTACGAACTACCATAAATTGCGCGCAGATCGGTATGTCTATTACGATATTAAAATAATACAACAAAATAAGAACGAGAAACAAAAAAAAAATAATTATTACCGTTTATTAATAAATGCTAAATCGGAATTCCGCGATGGAAAACGCGAAAAAATGAATGACGAGCGAACGAATCACAGTAACGACAGTACTTGTATCATTTCACGAGTAATCAAGCCTTACACATACGTCATTACAATTATGTACACGACTTGTCAACAGACATCACATGAGCGCGATACAAAAATCGTCAGAAATCGCTGCAGCAAAAGTGAGACCACAGATTAGCAACGATCGAGTAATAAAGAGCGCGATGTTATGTTTCTGACAATTTTCACAATTGATAAAGTTGAGTGAAGATTTGCTCAAGTCTCGATACTTTATAAAATTTATTCTTTCGTTATTCTTAAAATTTTTGAATTTTAAAGCTTCTCTCACGAACTTTAAATAAATAATTGCATGCACTTAAAACTTGACTTATTACAGTATAAGCACATTTTTGTTCTTTTTCAAAACGTACTCTACTAATTTGATAAAAAGTTATATTTTGCGAAAGAATATTTTCTATTTCGGTAAAAATGACATTGTCAATTCTTGCCTTCGCTTGGTTTCACATGAATATTTTGCCTATAAGATTTGCTCCTGCTGGCGATCGTCGAGGCGTCGATCACTGATCTTCGGTTCTTATCTACTTTTTGCATCCTTTCTACTCTTTCTATCTGCTCTCCATCCTTTCCCTTGCTCATCTCAGATCTTTGAGTGCGACCCGTCGCCTTGTACGTAATCCTTTCGGTCTTCGCTTCGTTCTCATATGTCTTCCTCAATGGTTGTGGTGTATAGTACAGACTGAATCGCTTTGTCCGCGCTGCCGGCTTCTGCCTCACTTCGTCGCGCAACTCATCCGTCGAGTTAAACTTCCGCGGCGTCACTTTATTGCCATCACTGCCTCTGACTTCCTCGGGCAAGCCCTTTGTTGTGCATGGAGAAAAGCAGCTGTATCTCTTGCTCTTAAAACTTTGGGGATCTATCTGATGACTCTTCTTATTAATGTATCTTTCATGTCGCAACTTTACTGGTTCGGTCTTGACGCATTTGCTCATTTCTTGAACCCTATTGAATGGACTGTTGCAGTTTTTTTTATCAGGTTGGTTATCCAATTTAGATGATCTTAACATATTCAGCACAGCTATTCGAGTCTGCAATATCCTCGTAGCAGACGTATTCTGAGTCTGATTGTTCACGAGCTTCGAAGAAATCGGCGAGGAATCGAGACAATTATTTCGGTTCATGTACTGGAAACTCACATTCTCGAAGCTATCAGTTGATTCCATACTTTGCGTCGAGCTTGATTTTTGCCCGCGTGCCAATCGTGCAAATTGTATGTTTACAAAACTGTCGGAAGTCTCGATGTCGTTGCCGGTCGAACTATCGCCAGTTAGACTATCACTCGACGTCGACGCAGTCGCGTTGCTGTTGCGGAAGTCATCGCTGTCGAATTTGCTCTCGCCATTCAGCTTCGCGTAAAAATTCTTCTGGTTGCCTTTACTTTGCCGATTCGTGGATTTATTCATTGACTTCGGCGTCTCGCAGTTCGAATGTATCGAACTTGTATGTATGTAACGGTACCTCGGTTCTTTTACCGAGTTTCCGTTTTTCTGATCGCCTCGATGATTCCTAGTAAACGTAACTGTCTTCTCGGCGATTTCGTCGCAACGAATCGGTGAATTGCTGCGATAATTGCACGTATTCAAATTCTCTGGAATGCTGTTGAGCGATGAAGTAGCGCTTTGTGATTCGAGACGACGTCGCGGCGTTTTGTTATCGTTCAAACTGTCTATTAAATCGTGCATCGATCGACTCAGACTATTGATGTCTCTCAAACAGTCGGAGCTAAGAAACACTTCATCATTTTCGTTGCTGTTGCCATTGGCAAAATCGATTTCATCGTGATTCTGTTCATTCAATTTTCTCCGGGCATCAATAAACGGCGAATCATGATGATCAATATCATTTTTCCATTCAGCTCTTGTTTTGGTATCGTCGTCTTGTCGTTGACTGCGCTGCTTCTTGAAGTCGAATTCGAAGGTGGCCAATCTTATCGGCTTACGCTGCTGATTCCAGTATTGCTCCGCCGATGTGTCGGTGGCTGTTGCTGTTGCTGCGGTCTGCTCGCCTCCTAGAAAGCTCTGCTGATATACAGAGGCGGGGCAAAAGAAAAGAAAAAGCACTGCTACAGATACAGCAAACCACTACAAAAGCTTTCTTAGTGTTGTGTTTGAAATAAAGCTGAAACAAAGCACGAAGGGGACAGCTGGATTTCCAATCACATCACGTTCGTAAAATGGAAATTTTGTTCAGCGCATGAAGCAAAGGATTGTAATAAATTATTGTTTCTCAAATGATTACAGAGTTGATTACGCATATTTAGAACATATAATCTTTTTTTAAGAATTTATGAAATAAATTCTATAGTCCACAAATATTCATTATTCATTATTATTTTCTTCTCTTATAAGTATGAAATATAAATATAAATATAAAATTATTTACAAATTAAATAATAAAATTAAATAAATTCAAAACTCGAAGACTTTTTTGATAAAACTTATTGTTAAAATTCCAACTGTCACACTTGTAAATCCGCTGAACTCTTTTTCCGTATAACGTGACGTGACTAGTTGGTAAGAGTTGAAGGAATCGTGCCCAAAATAATAAATGCGATAGCGTACGTGTCGTGTAGCCGAGAACCACCCGATAATAATCTCATTTCTTCGATTACTGTGAAAGTGAGAGTGGGATTTTAAGCCATGCGGGTGCGACAACGCGGTGATTTCTCTAACTTGTGAAGTACAATAATAATGTCGTATGTCAGTGACAGTTACCGCGAGCCACGGATGATCTAGCACGTCCTCTGCGCTGAATCGAAGCTCTGGCTGTGCCTGCAGCATGTTCGAGATGAGTTGCTTCGCGGAATCCGATATCGTATCCCAGTACGGCGATGTGAATTCATATTGACCGCTTAGGATACGCTCAAATAATTCCTCCTGTTCGTTATCTACCGATACAAATGGCGGAAAGCCACATAGGAGAATATATAGAATTACTCCAGCCGCCCATACATCAATCTAAAAAAAAAAAAATTTTTCTTTATACATGAGATTCATTGCAGCTATAAATATTTTTCACAAGACAAATATTTAATTTATATTAAATATATTTTTTTATTCTTCATAGGTTAACAAAAATTCTTATATTTTCTTTAAAAATATAATTACCATACTTAATTACTAAATTTATTATGACAAATATCAATATACCTTTAAACCGTATCCAGTTTCAGCGAGGATTTCCGGTGCTACATAAGTAGGTGTACCACAGACTGTGTACAAAGGTTCTCGCACTACTTGCGCGAGTCCGAAGTCACCTAATTTCAAGCATCTAACGTGACTGCCATCCATCTCAACCAGGAGATTCTCCGGCTTGACATCACGGTGTACGATATGATGTGAATGTAAGTAAGCCAACGCGGAAGTTAAATGACTAATCATCACGCTCGCCTCTGCTTCAGAGAATTTCGTTGCAACTGCGATTGCATCGAATAAATCTCCACCCTAAAAGGTATATATTTTTATATAGGTACAATATTTAATTTGTTGTGTATATTTTTAGTTGCAATTTAGTTTTAAATTAAATTAAAAATTCATTGTTAGTTTTAAGTTTCTTTTAATTTTAAAGACGCACCTTGACAAGTTCCATGACTAAAAATAGCTGTTCGGCAGTATCTTGTTCCGCAATCAAACTAATTATATTGGGATGACAAACTTGTCTTAGTATTGCTACCTCACTCGCTAGCATTGTTTCTTTCCCTTGACACTTGTACTTATCCACGATTTTCATAGCGTATTCAGTGCCGCTAGATCTAAAATATTATCAATGTTTCGTATCAGATTTTTTTAATCAAATGTCTAAGCTAAAAGACAAATTATAATATTATGTTACATTTTGCTAATTGTGCTTCTTTTATACAAAATTATTTATATTGTACAATTAACTTCAATAATAATCATATTTTCTCCTAAGCTGTAATTAATATTTTCATAATTTGCATAAAATTTCTTTATTTAAAATTCCCTTACTTTCGAATACTTACTTGTGGGTGCAATGCCTAACGACGGCAAAATTTCCATCTCCAATTATATGTCCTACGGTGTAATGCAACCTTAGAGGCTGTGGCAGTATCAATGATGATGGACTGGGAGTCCTGACTTGCGGCGTGGAAAGCATCTTCTTACCAGACTTTCTCGGCATCCGCGGCATCGGACCGCTCTGCCGTTTGAAACTCCACGGACATCGGCGGAAACTCTGCACACACTTACTCTCCTCGAAGTCCAATTCAAAGTCTTCCTGTACGGACTTCTCCGGGCCGTAAGCCACGAAGATGTCATCATTTTCGAAGAATTGCTCGAGCGAGGTCACTTGCTGACCCGACAACGTGTATACCTTCCTCACTGCCCCGGTGTCGAGTTTCACCGCCTCCGTAATCGCCTCCATCGCGTGTTCGAGGCTCGGCGCGTTGCGTTTGTTCAACAGCAACCGCATCACCTTGCGAGGCTTGGTACCGTGGCGGATCAGCGTCACTATGCGCGCTTTCACGCACAGCGGAATGGCGCTGATCTGCCTGCCGGTGCCACCGCCACCGCTGCTGGTCGCCGGCGACTGTGGCAACCCGGATAGCGAGCTTCCCCGACGAACTTTGGACGCTGAATATTCAACTTTTTTGAAGATCTCGCCCTGACCGGACACCACGTAGCACTTGCCGTCCTCCAGATCACCGACACTCTGTACCTTGCGACCGTCCATAGTATATATTGTTCGCACGCCATTTGGCAGGGTAACATTCGACACCAGAGCACGAGTCAGGTCGGTCGCGAGACTATCAAAACTGCGATATCTTTCAGGCGTCACTGCCATTACCACACCCGTATAATACTTGTCTCCATTGCGGAAGAATCGAACTCTTTTGGCCTTCTTGGTTGGAGGGGTTCTGAGAACATTTAAGGTATGCCGCGACGTGATATCCAATATCCTCTCATCTAGACTGACTATGGTGGTCGAATTGAGTTCACCGCCGCCGCCCGTCGAAAAGTTGCCACCACTGGATGGTGATGCACTTTGACTCAGTGGTTCCTCCATCATCCTAAAGAAATATTATTTTTATCAATGAAACATATAAATACTACTTCTTTTTTTTAATAGTCCTCTACTGTAATTACCCTCTAGAAACCTTACACACAGTTAATACTGTCAATAACAAATACTGACATTATTGATCATATGTGGTTAATATTGATGGATTAATGTAGAACATTGACAGTAATACTAATTGTACAATATAGAGAGGATGTATTAAAATTTCCATCAACATAGTTCCACAATCATGAATAATATAAACAAAGAAATAATCTTAGATTGTAAAAATATTGATGCACACTGTCAGTATTATTGATTTGATTGATTGACAATATTACTGATCAGTATTATTAATCGTGTAGGGCCCATATTAGATTTGTTTGCACTGGTATAACTTCATTTTAAACTCAATTTAACTTACTATTTTTTTCTAATTCATAAAACTAGAAAAAATTGATTCAAATAATCTATTTACATTTCAAACAAGTAAATATTACTAGTAGTTTGATAAAATTGTTATGTAAATAGCACTAATAACATATTTATTTCAATTAAGTAATCTTTTTTCTCAGTGTGCAAACAAACCTTATTTATTAAAGTGACTACTACATCTGTCTTTCACGTAATAAAACACCTTAATAGATTTTACTCTGTTATATATATATATATATATATATATAAATCTTTCAACATATATGTATACATGTGTTGACATGCTCCTAATATAATTTATACCTTGTGTATAATTAACAGAAGGAAAAAGTAGTTACCACATAATAATTCAAAGTAAAAAGATAGTCTATTGATAAAATATTGCAAATGTTACTGTGATTCAACGTTTTTTACTAAAATTTATTTTCAACATGATGTAGCAGGTACACGTTACATATAATTAATACTAATCAATTCTAAAATTAAATGAAAATTTAATTGTTAATGCATAGAGCGACACATCCGAAAGAAATGCACAGGATACATTATCCTTCATTAATTTATTATCTTTCAAGTAACTTTCAAGTCCAGCTTTTAACATACAGATTCATCGTAGTACAATAAAGCTATAAACCAATCCAGGTTCTTATCTGCCGACTGACTACAAACACGGAGTCACCTGGAGATTATCACAAACTCTCGCCGCTGATAAATTAGACAGTCCCCGGAATGGCATTTCAGCCTTTTTTTATCCCCTCATCTGTAATGAGTATGAGTCACACTTTAGAAAGTGCACTTGACAGATGCAGAGAGAATAGGAATTCCGCTCAGCGATCGTGAAATCGCCACCAGCTGCCACGAACGGCACGTCAGACACTAATTCACGCCTAGTCGTCCGGACATTATTAACGGGGCACGTGGACAGGCGCGGACGGTGAGGATGGGATGCCGTTGAACGGTACGAATGCACTTAACCTGCTCTCACCCGCACGTTTAACGGGCACCGTCCGTCGATCCGACGATCTAGTCACCACGATGCATGTAGCAAGTGCGTGCATCCACACTGCCATACTCACCTGCTCGCGACCGGAGCAGAACGTGGCCGATCGTCTACGGTGGCACGAGTCGTGTGGACGCCGTGGGCGGTTGTTTGACGGGCGCGCGAGACAAGCCGAGCTCGAGCGTGAATCACCACCAGCGAGCTGATATTACATGCGTCGGAACTGTCGGGAGTCGGGAGTCGTGGTCGTGACCACATGACCACGTGACGTCGCGCTCTCGATACCTCGAGAGTCGCGAGACCAATTCGACTTCGAGAATCGCAAGCAACATCATGCCTCGAGAATTGAAGGATTTGATACTATCACAAGAGAAATATTTATCAATATCTTTTCTGCACATTTCTTGCAGTATAAGATATAGAATTCTTTTACGATCTATTACTCTTTTATCTGGCCGATCAGTATGAATTCATATAAATTATTTTATACATATTTATTTACGGTTTTTATTTTTGTACAACAATATTTTTTAACAGTTTATATATTTTGACTTTATTTATTCTGTCCATCTTTATCTCTTATTAAATCAATTAACAATAATGAAGAGGTCCATAAGGGGTTTCGTTTTATTTGGATACATTAGATATTCATCAAATCGACTTCTTGAAAAAACAGCGACTTAGGTACTCATAATGATGTATAAAAATTTTTCTTTTTGTATATGTTTTTTTTTTTGTAAAAGCACTTTAACGATTATATAGAAATTTTGCTTTGCGAGACTGTTGATGTGCGACCTATATGAGATTCAAATTTTAATGTCAACTTTTAATTAATCACGTTTGTGATTGATTGATTGATTGATTGATTGATTGTGCTAATAAGGACTTAATGAAGTCGAAACGTTCACATGATTTGTACGTAAGAGATTAAAGAATAAACTTGATGTTTTCTTAATACAAACATCTAAAATTTTCTTGTTCGTCCATATGAATATTTCTATTTTTACTTTTCTAAAGAACTATTTTATTTTATAAAAAAGAGAATTTTAGAAAAAATATTTTCTAAATTCATTGTATCAATGAAATTCAAGTCAATGAAGGTCATTTGGTAATATTAAGAACATTTTTTTCATTGTAAGATTTATCCCATTATTTTAAGAGATAAAATATTTAAGTTATAAATTAAAATTAAAATATAAAAGAAAATTAAAACATTAGCTTTAATTTTTAAATATTTTGAAAAATATGACATAACAACCGAAAGTGTACATAAAAAATAAGAAATATCTAAAAGCAAATAAAATTTTTAAGGATAAATGATCAAAACGCTAGTGAGTGTTTGCGCGATACTCAATGTACAAGTTTTTCTCTGTTTAAATCTTTATGTTCAGCTTTACTTTAAATTTAAATTTTAACCTTGACATTTCCGGACGTAACAGGTCGCAGGTTTCAATACGCAGGACGCATTGAGCGAATTTCAACTTTCATGTCGTGCGTCGAGACGATTAGTCAATCAGGACATATCTTGTCATATCGCAGCAACTATCAAAATATTTTTGTACATACATCGTAGAATTTCGACAAAGGGACAAAGATTTAAGTATTTTTTATCCAAAAAGTCTTTTTATCGATCCAAAAGAGAAATTACACGTATGACGGTGTGTTCTGATTGACATTTTATTTATTTCTTTTTTTTAAACAGAGAGTTTGCTGCGTATCTATGTGGACTATAAAGATGCTATGTGGACTAAAAGTCTTGCGACCGATCTCCTTCTTCTTCTTCTTTTGTTATTGGCACCGGTCCCCAGTAATTCGTCAGGACGAAACGATTTGGCCATATGCAAAAAACGATATTGGGATTACAAAGCTCAGAACGACCGGCGTTTTGGCGGCCGATTGTGGTGCAATCGACAGGCATAAAAATATAACGGGATATAACGTCCGACCTTGTAGACTGCCTCAAACGGCCTTCTCTTCTTGCGGCCGGTGATCTGCAACCTGTATTCTGCGTCTTATGTAAATTGACCTTAACTCCCCGCCTGAATTCCGAAGTTGGTTACGTACCCCAATCTTTTCAACAAAACCATAGGCTGTTCACTTTCAATTTAATTACTTAGATGTTTTGGTTCAGAGAATATTTGCCTCCAAGACCCATCTTTTCCGCAATTTAAATGTTACTTTTATTGTTAGTTTTCTATTCATAAAACTATTCAATAAAACGTGTATTATACGCATACTTAATTGAACAGAAATATTCAAATATATATATATTCCGATATAGGGTAAAGTTGCCTATTATGAGATACCTTTTTTTAAAGGCTTATAATTTATTTAATTTATACAATTAACTTCTATTTTTATATCCAAATTATAGTAATGTTTAAATTTCATCGCCAAAAGTTAACAATCGATTATACTTTGTTGAATATGAAATTTTTTATCAAAATTGCCGATTTTGTTAATTAAAAAAAAGGGTTCCTAATATGAGATACAAAGGTTTTTAAATATAAGATGGGTCTTATCGACTTGGACCTTAGATTTTGAGTCTGGAGCCTAATTTGACTAGGTTCAAATTAGGCTCCAGACTCAAAATCTAATTGACCAATCAAATAGCGCACTTTCGATACTCAAAAACTTTCGTACGTATTATTTTTCTCCAAAATCCATTTTTTTCAAAATGTTTTAAAGTCTCAGTGCTAATGCTGAAGACTATAACTTTCAAGCCTCATAATTCGAAAATCCTCAATGAAAACTTTATTATAGCATTTTGGAAAGTTCTCGAAGTCAGAATATGCAATAATAAATGGGAATTTTTGAGTGTCTCATATTACGAGTTCCACGCTTTGCGGTTTCACAATCACCAAATCTAATATTTATAATTAAGCAAATCATCACATCCCGTATTTTTCTATTAATACGACTTTACTCTATCACTGAATGCAGAATTTATCAAATATTTGTTTATTTTATAATAAACAAGGTTTACAGACTCATCTCAATAAATTTTGACAACATCCAATTTCAAAAAAATTTTTTTTTAACGACTGCACGCACGATCTAATAATAAATTTTCTACTAAATAGATCTCACCCCAAGAGTAGTAAGTTTATGATGGTATAAACCACAAGCGTTTATTAATGAAGCAGAAACCTCGCTACTTCATATTAGCAACCTATCCCATAATAGGCAACTTTACTCTATACATATGTAATTGTTTTTTTTATCTAGATCTATCTTATTGTTAGCTTGTATACAAAACTCCTTATTTAGGTGTACAAAACAGAAAAATCGATAATAACAACACAGTCTCGACACCATCTTTCGTGTTAGACTGGTTCTCACGAACGTGTATATTCTAAATGATGTCTTTAATATTATTTTTCCCCTATCCTTTCTCCACCTTCCCTTAATAAATAAGGCAAAAATTTAAAAAAATTTTTTTTATCACTGTTATAAAGTACTCTTCAAGCAATTCAACTTTCAATTAGAACATTTTTTTCTCCTATAGTTATTATACGCTTCGAAAGAAGAAAACCGATTTTTTTCAAAGGGGTGTTTCACCCCCTAAAAGTGAAATTGGGCACGTATAAAAAAACACATGTCCCTTATTTTTATCTGTACTACAACATATTAAAGGCTCGTCAAAATCTGAGGGGGACACTTCCGGTCCTTTACTTGTGAGTGGCGTAGCTGATGATAACGACGTATTAACATTTAAAATAAAGAACGCGAGAATCATAGTATTGAGAAAAGATGGGAACTAATTTCAACGAATACCTCGATTCTACTCGATGAGTTCATTAAAGTCATTTGAATGATTCTCTAAACATTTTTCTCCTTTAACAACGTTATTTACAAACAAGTATTCGGCACACTCATGGGCTCTCCGCTATCTCCCATGATAGCCAATCTGGTTATGCAAGACCTTGAGGAGAAGACATTGAAATTCCTTCTTTGCAAGTTACCTGCATATCATCGATACGTGAATGACATTTTTCTTATAGCTCCGACTGTATCGCGTGGTTAAGCAGCCGCGTGAATGGGCCTGATCGCCACGCGTACGACTAAAACCGGGGACCCCGGCTTAATACGATCGAATGAGCGCTCAATCAAATTAATGTACATATTTAAAAAATCCGGTATCTCTCAGTCATCACGGTGACTCAATCAAGCAGCCGCCTATTTAATTCAATACAGATAAACATACAGTAACTATGCATTATGGATTACCAAACATTTCAGAGGCTATTTCGGGTTAGCTAGAAAGTGAAGTGTCGACACTTCTGAGAAATTCTAGAACTTACTATGCATATTTCGATAATATTCTATATTAAATAAAAATATAAAATATGCAGAATATTTATATTTTATAAATATTTTATGAATATTTCATGGA
>QKQZ01011649.1:0-36081 GCA_003595255.1 Solenopsis fugax | reverse complement strand
TCTCTCAGACCCGCAAATGTGTTTCCGTATTTTACAAAATCGGTGTGTTTAAGGGTTAAATCCCTCTAATAGGGATATCGCTGGCATTATTCTATTAAGCGTTGGATACAAGTATTGATGCTCGATGCGGTATCCAATAATCAGAGACATCTCTTTTCGAAGTCAAATAAAAATTCAACATTATTAAAAACAGCGTAACTAATTAATAACACACTTTTATATAAAGTTAACGTAATAACTACTAAAACTCTTTCGCTTAAACCGAGAAGGAGAAACGTGACGAAATAACGCAGGGAAATAAAAGCTTTTCAATCGGGGTAAAACGCGATGGAAGCCTTCGGCTAGTGCAACAGAGATTTAAGTACAAGGTGCGCAGAACAAATGGGTCTCTTCGGGATTTTCATCCGGCCTTTGCCTGATGGAAATATGCGAAAGAGAAGAGGAAGGCTCGAGGCTATATCCTTTTTGCGGCTTCTTCGGCTTCTTTAGAATCCTCAGATTCGAGATACATGAATGAAACACAAGAAGTAGGATATAACGTTAGCGGTACACGATAGAATTATATTGTGCATCAGAAAATAATGGCCGATTTTATATTACAAGCGCAAGATGAAATATAAATTTAATATTTATTGCGAGACGATAATAAATAATATTATATATATATATATATAGCTATCAATATTTATTGAATATATATTACAAGCGCAAGAAGAAATATAAATTTAATGTTTATTATAAGACGATTAGTAAAATAATTAAATATATATTTGATATCTATCGTAAAATTGTTGTAAGAAACAGTTGGAGCATGTTCAGACACTTTCGCAATAAATTTTGCTTTATTATCATAAACATGCTTCTCTTTATTGTATACGTTTATGAATCGGCCCATCTATTTTTATGTTTTATATTTGTGTCTCGCGGAAAAAGGGCCATAAAGTCTCCTTGGGAATTATGAGAGGTGATATATACCATTATGGAATTCTACGAAGGATGGAAAACGCCATTCTCTCTCCCTAGGACGCCCTATTCCGAATTACAGCGATTTCCGGCAACTGCGCGAGGCTGCTCAGCATCCGTAGCACTGGACCAGAATTCCGTGGAAATTATGACAATTAGCGCAATTAAAATTGGTTCACGACTAATTTGGATTTGCGTATCGTCGCGTAGCGGCCGCCGTAAACACACGATACAAGGCATCATTTGCAAACAATGTGTAAATTAATATATCTTTTATTAAAGTACTGTGTGTTTGTGTGAACATGCGCATGCGCTTTTGCAAAAGAACAAACTGACGTGATTTATAGAGTATTATAAAAGTATTTACAAATAGAGTGAGATAACACATTGAGCTCTACGTATAAACTTGAAACGAGAGAGAGAGAGAGAGAGAGAGAGAGAGAGAGAGAGAGAGAGAATGGTATTATATCAATTTCTAAAGAGAATTATTGAAATATAAAAATGTTTGTCTTTTTTCAATATTTTCGTATTTTAAATCTAGTCCTGCAATTATGTTGACGTATATACAAAAAAACTATATAAAATACATATCTTATGATCTTTCTTCCATAATTCTAAATTCCTTCAGATTTCATATTAAGAATCGAGTGATTATATATAAGAAGAAGGGGATGATTATTGATCCTTCTTGGGGTTAATGCAAAGGCTAATAATGTCCGAATGCACTATTGCCTATGAACTGAAGGTTCCACAAAAATGATCATCTCCGGAGGGAAAAGAAAAAGGATCAGACAAGGAGGAGAAACCGGCAGAAGCGGAGAGAGAGATCGTCGTCGTTCTTCTTGTTGGCGAAAAAAGGAGGGGTCGCGACTCATGAATAATGCGGGGGGTGAAAGCCGGCTGAAACAATTGCCGGGCGTCGCCCTACTCCAGAAATTACATCGTCAGATTTTCCGCGAAATTAAAACATTATACCGGGTGCTCGAGCTATCGCGTGCTCCCCCGCGTCACTCGCAGATTTCTCAGCGAATTTCTACTTCACGCTCTTGCAATTTTTAACGTTAAATGTCTCCTCGGTGAGGGTAGAGTGAAAACGCTTTTCAAGACATTTGTGTAACGTTAGATAAGAAATAACTATTCTTCTTGCCTGTTCACGATCTTTCCAGCTTACTTGGAATTTATTTTATTTTTAATTATTCAAAGATGATATATTTCGAGATGTTTAAGTATATTTTTCCGTTTCTTTCTTTTTGTCTCTCTTATTTCAATTATGTAAATAAATCGTGCACACGGACGATTTTCTTCAAGATTTTTGAAAAAAATTCCGGGATTTGTTCCTCTTTGTCTAACTAATAAGAATATCTCAGACACGGTGTATATTTCATTCTCTTCCACAGCTACACGTCTCTTCTCACGGCCCTTTTCTACTTACGCGATACGTCAGCTCGTTCTGGGAGAAAAAAATCGCCGATTATGCGATCTGACTGACGGCGATACGTCGCCGCGCCGGGGCGAGGACACTTTTCCTCAGGATTTAGTAGCTCGTTCTTGCGCCGGGACGAGGAGACGAAATTGCGAGGCTGGCTCGCGTCGGGCGGCCGCCGAGCAATTTCTAGGATAATGTTGGCCCGGTTATTAAACGTCCTTATGGTCGCCGTCGTCTCCGGGGAACGAGTTTTCAGGAATCGAAAGAGTCGCATGTTGGACTTAAAAAAGTATAAAAAATTTAACGCAAAAGTCGTAATTACTGCGCCCGTAAAAAAGAAGGAATAAAAAGTAGCAAGACGAATTTTCAATTCGCAATATTAAATGCGTTATATTATATAATTTTGGAGATATTCGACCGTTAATGTAATACATACAAATTGAAATGAGAACGCCTTGTACGGTCAAGCTGGATCTTAGTGCTTTTAATAAATTTTACTTGTGTGATTTTTAAAAAATCAATTTGGAAAAAAGGTATATAAAAATCACACAAGTAAAATTTATTAAAAGCACTAAGATCCAGCTTGACCGTACAAGGCGTTCTCATTTCAATTTATATAATTTTGTTTTTCAAACATTATTTTTTTCTTTCTCGAATATTTTCATATTTTTCGCGTCCTATCTTTAGATAGCTATTTCATCCACTTTTCTCTATCGATGCACTCTCTATAGCCCAGCTTTAGCAAAAGGAAGACGATATATTCACACAGGATCCTTTCTCTCTGGTTCCGCAGCTCTCGAGTAAATCCCCGTTTCAGACTGCGCGACCCTTGCCCGCTGCCTCAATGGTGTTGATTGCTTATCTGAATATGCATAATCGCAACGATAATGACAGCGCTCGGGCCGAACACTCGGCCATGCGCCGTGCATACGTAACGAGAATGCAATTCCCTTATGTGTCTGCATATGGACGATCGCCGACAATAAAGCGATCATCGCCGCTTATACGGAAATTCGACATGTGATCCTTCTGATAGCAGATCAAATGCTTGTAGAATCTTCACTTCGTATCATTCACTTCGATGCCAGATTAAATGTAGAAACGTGTGTTTTCGCCCAGCCGTCAAAAATCATTCGCCTCAACTCTTTCCTCCTTTTCAGGATTAAATATTCAAGTTTCGCAAATTTCCGTTCATTTATATCTATTTGCCACTTGTTTCTTTTACACTTTTCATGATTTAAACTCCCATTTTTCTTCTCCGTGTCACAGCTTTTTCATCCAACTTGCGTATGTTTTATGTATTATGCGATGCGTTTATATTACTTGTGAATAAAAATGTGGTTTATTACTGGATTTTATGATTAACCAATAGTATGATGTAACCTAAACGTACAGTTTCTTTTTTGCGATGTATTTATACGATAATATACTTGACATCGGAGTTTCTATTTATATGCGCGAGATATATGAAAAAGCCTGCAAAGGACTGACGTGAGCGGTATAGAAATGTTACGTACGCGCGTGCGTGACCCCTTTTTTTCTTCGTAACTTGTTGTGTACGTGATTGTAAAAATTTGTAATAAGTTTGCCAAGAGGACAAACAGCAATGAAAAATGAAATTTTTTTCGCGTGCCTTCCTCTTTTTTATTCGTATCTGGAAATTATAATTGTTTCAGCATTATTATTCATAAGTGTGTTAAATAATAGCATTGTCTCGCTATTAAAAAAATTCGATTCTAAGGTGAACCAAAATCTTTTAGATCAGAAAATGTTAAAATACTTGTTTGTTTCTCTCTCTCTCTCTCTCCGTCTGTCTCTCGCTCTCTACGCTGGTAAGCCAATTTGCACATTTGGTGTGGCAAACATTAGGTGTGCTTGGATAACCTTTGTCTCCGCAAAGCAATATGCATCGGTGTATGCGTGGACACACGTTTGTCTGGCGCTAAAGTCTCCTCGGGATATACTAGAACAGATTTTCTGTTCACGGGTAAATTTATATCGGATAAAACAAGGAAACAGAAGAGGAATGAAAAGAAAGAAAGAACGTAGGTCTTCTTGACATCGCGCGGATGAAAGATCCAATTTTTCGAGTAACAGAAATGTAACGGAAAATGTTCACATCTTGAGTTTCATAATTGCATACAACGTAATTAGACTTCAGTTGAAAGTTTCGTTGACATACAACTTGCTTGAAACCATGAATAATAATAGTAATTTTACTAAAACTTCGCTTTATCCGAACCTAAATAATTTCCATTATATTCAAGAGCTATTGAAATCTCGATTATCAAAGGGATGGCATTTCTTCTTTGGCGCTTGTTACAAGCTACGTTGAGAGGAGTGAGAAGAGAGGAGGCGCGTGACGCCGGGAATGCTTTGAATGTCATTCCTGAGGAAAAAGTTTGCGCATCCCGGTGCGGTTTTTTGCGGCGTCTGGACATAATAAAATAACGCGCACAGGGGCGTATAACGAATTGAATTTTTGCAGGAATGACCCGAGGCGCGCGCCGTAGGGGTGTATTCGGACAGAAATACATACATACATTACACACACACACACACACACACACACACACATATATCCCCCCCGTATACGCGAAGTTATAATAAATTCAAAGCGAACGAGGACACAGTGGCGGGTGAGCGGGCGGGCGCGGCTCTCGGGTTACGTCTGGATTTCATATGGAATATTCCACACCCGCGGATTCAAAATCCTCAGTTTGTGCTAAAAGTGTCTAAAAGCCGGCCGCTAAAGTACGGGAGAGACCAAGCCCCGCTACCCCCCGCCAGGTGATTCTAAGTCGCGCGAGAATATATAAAACGCGGAATTCGTCCATTATGACTTTTCTCAAGTTTCTCAAGAGACTCTCTCGCAGGTATACTTATCGCAATTTTTTGCCATAACCATTCTACTCCAATTGCATCCTCTGTTATCCTTTAATTTTACTTCTTTCATTTCACTACCACATTTTAATATACGTTCATCAGAACTTTGACATCTTTCTGCAATATTGATCTCATTTACGTAATAACATTGACTTTGTCAATTTTTAATTTCGAAAAGGGAAATTTGGCTACAGCTTCATCATTTTTTTTTGGTTGTATTATTAAATTTATTTTTATCGACAAATTTTTATCTTATACCGATTTTATTTTAATATATTGAACATTAATTCTAGTTATATAGTAAAATGCTATTTATTATTTTTTTATTAATCTTTTTCTTTTCTGTGTGTGTCCATTCGAAAATATGTCTTCTGTGTGTCGATGTTTTTAATGATAATTTATGCTAAAAGTGCGATAAATATTTCGTGACTAAGGGAATGTATAAATACACATAATTTATACCCCGAAGTAGTTAAGACTTTCATACGTCTTTGCTTCGCACACAATAAGTAATGGACCATTGAATTTTATTCATCTTAAGTATAGATAGCACGGTGTCGCCGTCGCTGAGAAATCGAGATGTTAATATGACTTTAAATCAATACCGACGTATGCACAGTAAAGAAACCGTGTAAAGCCTTTTTGATATGATAATGTCCAAAAAGGATGAAGTCAATTTTCGTAGAAAATATTAACATAAGTTTTGTACATGAGATGAAAAAGCGGAATCTTTCGTTATCTTGATTTCCTCAAGTAAACAACAAGATGGCAAAATATATCTCTGGTAAATTTAACCGGCTTTCTAAAAGAATTTGTATTATGAAGATGACGCAATACCGATACATTAATTTACTCTTATATTAATTTTAAATTGGTATGTTTATATATTAAATAATCAAAAACATCGATATTCAGCACCCATTCACTCAGCGGTTAAATTTCTCTTCGATATTTAAGAAATGTATTTTTCTCATTTATTCTCACTTACGCAATTAATAATATAAATAAAGTAGTATAAATAAACAACTCATATTTTGTTTTTTTCTTTTCTTAAAAAAGCGGAAAAAATCGGCAAATCGCATGTCACAAAATCTCTGTGAATTATGGACAGGATTATATACATATGCATCATTTTTTTGTTTCCTCGTAAAATATGCGTATTGATATATGCACACTGTAAATGTGCGATAAAAATTGGATGATATACCTATCCAACAGTCATCTAGTATAATGTTAACAATATAATATTAGTATAATAGATGCCGGTATTACCGCGAGCGAGATCGGCATGTTTAAAGTTCGCACATCTCATTTGTTACATAATATCGAGAAATACCGATAGGAAAATAATAGTTTTCAATTTCTGTAATTTTCAATTTCTTTCAACAATTTCCTACTTTTACGTTAATAGTTATATTCCATCTTCGCATGTACGAACATTGATTTCCATATTTGTTCCGCGGATGTTCGGGATGTATTAATTTGAATAACGCTATCGGATGAATTAATAATAAACAATTAGGTTAATTAGATCTCCAGATTGCCAGGAAATGCGGATTGTTAATATAATAATTTACTTGTATAAAATTATATATAATATTTGCTTGTATTATATAATAATTATAGCTACATCATAGTTTATTTGTCGGGTACATAAAAATTAAATTGAGATGCCTCGTATGCACCTTTATATTTACAATTTCACTCCCAACCGTAGAAAGCTGCATCCGTTTAAAAAATAAAAAAAAGTTATTAAAAAGTTAAAGAAAAGTAGGTTAAAAGCTTTCAGAATTTGGTCAGTTGGGCGCATTGTGTAATTGCGCAGATGGCATTGCAAATTTTATAGAGTATTTTTCGCAGTTGGATGCAGTCGTCTCTGCAATTGTTCTTTGCGAATAGCGCGATTTAGCGCATGAGCCTGAGCGAAGCGCTGCTAGTCATTCTCGATGCTGCAATTTATTAATGATGTTAATTCTAGGCGGAACAAAGGAAATATCTCGCTGGCGGCTATCGATATTGCGTTTGTAAAATATGGATTACGCGGGAGATGTCCGTAACAGGTGCACACGGCCAGCCCCTCTCGATTTAATAATACAATATTCCACGTCCTATTGTATGCACGATCGGATAAATTTATTACGAGTCATAAAATCCTAAGCGACAAACAGGGCACGCGCATAGTTAAAAGCTGTATAAATTATACAACATACAAAAGTTGCCAATTGTTTTTAATTGCTCTGACCCTCCTTCGTGATTCACTTCCGACAGTCACTTTTATAACAACAAGTAGAATAATATATAAAACTTTATATATAATTTTTCATTATTATACAAATTTTCATTAAACTGCAAAAATTGTGTCCAGGAGTGTCACAGTTCACAATATGAGTTCCACACAATTCGCAAATACAATTTTTATTTAATAAAAACATACTTCATAAAGCTAAATTAATTTATTTTTATTATTATTATTATCATCGTTACGTATTATTATCATCATTTTTGTTATTTTGTTGCGTAACACTGGCAGACTTTCGGTGAAGTATTCCGCAATCTCTCTCTTGTTGCATTCTGTCGCTAATTGTTTCGGCCGGCAACACGCACCTTCGAAAGACCTGCACCGCATCATCATCGCGACTGCATCAGTCCTGTGCCCGGTGCAGTCCGTCACGCAATCCTTATGCAGCTTGCACAACACTCGCGCTAATCCGCGTGGGATTCGTGATTTTTCTCGCGCGGGTCGCGCGCGCTGTTTTCGCGCGGCTACCGAAACGGAAGCAATAATTCGCTCGCGGCCAGCGACGGAGTTAACGAGGTACGAGTATACCGCCCGTTAACTTAACGCCGGCCAAATATTATTTTTGCAATTCCCGCTGAATCCCGCTAACGAGCGTTCGTGCAAAAGCGCTGACGTTCTGCCCCTCTCTCTCTCTCTCTCTCTCTCTCTCTCTCTCTATCTATCTATCTATCTGTCTGTCTGTAATGTCGCGCGCGAAATTCTCTCAATGACTGCGACAAATGCGTTAATCCATCGTTTCATCATTTTTTAGACGGTAACTATCCCGAGGAGATTGAGAAAATCAAGGGGGAATTCCCCAGGAACGAGATTGCCGCCGAGTTGACGAGAAATCATTTTTTTATTTATTTTCTTTTTTTACGTATATTCGGTTAAAGTCAGTAATTTTCAATACAAATAGTATTAAAGTCAAACGTTCACGGAACAGGTTTTAAATCAATTGAGGAATCCCTCGTATATCTAGCAATATTGACACGACGCGACGCAGAGTGATTTACGTAGATTTACACGAGACGAATATTCAAGATTTACACACCTATGACGCACGTCTTTTCCTTTCGTCTTCCTCGCGGAGGAGGAGTCGCGTGGAGAGGTCCGAGAAGCGAGAAGGGAGAAGGGAGAAGGGAGGGCCGTAAGGCCGATTCTACGAATTTGGGGTCCAGTTAAACGGGGGCCGACTATAAAACAGCTAACCGGCGCTGTCGCCGACATCAGTAGTATAACTCTGCTCGAACATGAAGGTAAGCATACTTTGTCTCCCTCCTCTGCTCACCTTTCGTTTCCTTCGTCTCTCTTTCATGTCTCTCTTTCTTCTCATTATTTTTTTTTTATATTCTCTCTCGTATCATCCTTGGGAAGTCTCTCTCTTCATCGTTTCTTATGACAACAATCTCTTTTTTTTTATCTCTTGTGTGTTTTTCATGTAACTTGGTATACTGTTAATTTGTGAAGGTAATTTTATTACGTCAGTGTTTACAAAAATGATGAGAACGATAGGTATGTTGTCATGGACCAGGTAGTCTTGATTTTTGTTTCTTCTCTCCTTTAAAAATGTCTGAAAATAAAAAATTTTAATCTAGTAGTGTTATCTATCTCCTCCCTTGATTATAGATATTTACAATTCGAAATAATACATGTCCTCGTTCTTATTATAATTCATGATTTCTGACCTTTTTAAATATTTCACTTCCTTTTTCTGCCACGTGGGAATCGCATAGACGTTAATTGCCGCCTTTTATTCAGCGAAAATCCGATCCTGAGAGACCGAAAGTGAATAATGCAGTGCAAGTTCTTCGGTGCATCGAGGCTGTTTCACGTCGTTAACGACCTCGGAGACCGTTTAAGGGTCTCCTACGGTGATTCAATGTCTGTCTCCTCGTACATCCTCGCAAAAATTCAACGTTAATCCGCCGCTAAACGCGCGCGAATCTTTTTGCGACCGTGCCGGCAGCATGCGCTCTTAAATTGCGGCCGACTCGAGGCGAGGTAGAATTTCTTTGCGAGAGTGAAAGGCGTCGGGAAATGTTGCCCGTGGTAATGGTGACGATTGCATAATCTTTATGAAGGCGTACAAGTTGTTGCTTAATATAATAATTTTTCTTCCCACGTTGTCAAGTAGAACGACATGTCTTTGTTTCGGTCTTGCTTAATAAAACGTTTTAATTTCTACTTGAATGAAACTGCTGTCGAGCTACTAATTTTCTGTTACATCGTAGAATGTTGAGTGCATGTCTAAATCAAATTAGATTAAACGATTTGAATTAAACAGTTATTATAGCACAGTTTTTTAAATTTTTTGTTTTGTCAAGAGACTGTTACCGAACACGCGATGCAATTGAACGTCTTCTATCGTCTTACATGTTAAATATCCACTGCGTCTCTTCACTGAAAGAGCTAAATGTCTCTGAGCGAGCCCACAGGATAACATCATTTCGGTCACCGCCCTTTGCGCGCTTTACCCTTCGCCAAAGTATAGTGGGTATCGCATGTATATCGCGTAGGTATCCTCCTCTGCATCAGAGAAAGAGAGAGACAGACACACAGAGAGAGAGAGAGAGAAGTCCATTCTATACTAATTAACATCCTAACTAACTCTCCGACATTAACCCGTTATGTACTAGCGTAACCATCTGGTCGCGGTCTTCAGGAGAGGGTGAGAGATCCCTCGCTTTTGAGTTTGAACCAGCTCGTCGAAAGTGTTGCGGTTTACGTATTCAACAAATTAAACCACGAATTTTAAGAAAAGATCAAAAGTCCAAGACAGAATATTAAATCTCTGACGCTGATTTAAAAAAACTGCTTGAGAACCTTTTTTATAGTGACTTTACAAGATTATTCTCGGTAAACAATTTTTTGTATACAATTATATAATATAATCAAATATATATATTAAAATATATTAAAAATTCATATGTATTAAAATATATGCATGTATAATTATATATTATATAAATTTTTACAATTGTATATAATTTATAATTGTATATAATTATATACAATGATTACAGGAAATTATGTCCAATCATTGTATATAATTACATACATACATATGTATGGTTGTATAAAATTATATATCAAAATCATGTACATAATTATATATAATTATATACAAACAAATTTTTCATCGGGCTTAAGTGTCACATAAACAGTTTTATACGTAAACTTCCTTTTCTTGTTCTTTCCGAGTTAAAAATTTATTTCAACTATTGCCAAACTGAATTGGATTTAAGATTTCCCCTTCAAGAGTTTTTTTTTTGCGAGAAATACAACCGCTACTAAACTAATATCTTGAAACTGGTGCAATCAATGTCATTTTATGTCTCAAAAGTAAAAGAACAAGTGTACGAAAATACGATATCTTTTTCTATTTTCACACTATGACATTGATCGTTCAATTTTTTTTCGTGTAATATGCACGTGTGAATCGTTCATCTAAATAAATAACTTGACATGTATCGTATCTATTTGCATTAATTTAAATAAGTACAAATCAATGCGAAACTTATTATTTTAATGAGGCTTCTGAAAATTAATTGCTTCTGAAAAAGGCGAATGAATATTTTGAGATCCTATTATTTCCCCGTATTTCCTACACATCATATTGCATATTAATAAAAAAGATTATGATATAACAGATTATTATAATATTCATGTGGGAATCGTTCATCTAGATAAATAACTTGATAGGTCGCATCTATTTGAATTAATTTAAATAAGTATAAACTAACTGCGAAACTTATTAATAAGGTTTTTGAAAGTCAATTGCTTGTTTTCGAAAAAGGCGAACGAATATTTCAAGATCCTACATCATATTGTAGAGTAATAAAAAAGATTACTCGATAAATAAATATGTTATTAAATAGATAAATATTATTTGTTTGAAATATTATTGGTTTGGTATAAAAGAGTTATTTGAATAGTACTAATAACATATTTATTAAAATCAAGTAATTTTTTCTCTCGCGATGTAGAAACATGATTTAACGTTTCACGACGCATTAGATACAAGTGCCTCTTAACGCTCCACGTAATCGCGTTTGAGAAAGCGTTTGACACATTCTGTACAATTGAATTGATTTCAAAACAGAGCTCCGTGCAGTGCGTCCCACTGGATCCTACTATTGGCCGCGTCTACTCTGTGTTTACCTATTAATGAGGCGTGCAACGTTCGCGCTCGGTCGGCTCGGTTCGCTGCTTCTGTTTTCCGTAAGCCTGTAAGGGCCCTCTGCTATTTCTATTTTCGATGGGCCTAGAGGAATTTCCACGGACCAAGAGCACGAGAGCACACACGAGAGCGGTGCATAACGCGTATAACACGTACGCACACGTTCGTTGATATTCACGTCACGCGCTAAACATGCCCGTATACGCGCATACGCGCATACGCGTGCGATTCTGCGTTTCGGCAGCGCGATTATGAACGCAGCCGGCTCGGCACGGCGACAAACATTTAGCCACGTATGCACGCATACGACATTTAGCGTGGCGGCGAGCCGAGGCCATTCTGGACATTCTGACACTTTGTTCACAGTTAGCCGATGTATTTATGACCGTTGTGCGCGAATCGATCTTTCGGATTTTACCTCCAAATCCCCGTGGGATTCATAAACGATGGTTTCATACCTCACTCAGCCCTCACCCTTACATTTTGCGCAGATTCGTCCACTGAATCGAATCTGCGATATCGGGATTACACGTTATTGTATTCATCACGTAATCATCTTAAGAATGTGTGATTAAAACTCGATTAGATAGTTTTTCTATTCTTTTTTTTCTGTGACTAACTTTGATTAGATACTTAGATATCTAATCTTTACTTTCTGTTTTTCCATTATTTCTCTCTGTGATTAAGCTTGATTAGATGTCTAGACATTCTATTTTTGCAAGACTTCTTCGATGAGGAATATTGCTCTTTGCCCTGATTAGAAAATGATATCACTCAAAAAATTTTCTAGAAGATGGACTATACCATTGCCTAGCCCTATAAATAGGGACCATTGCAGCAGCACACAGAAAAAAAAATTAATATCAAATCAACAATTCATTGTTTCATATATAAGCAAGAATATAAAATCTTCTTAGAAGAATTTAGAATCTTAAACATACATAATTTGCTTACATAGAGAAAATTTTTCTGTTCATGTAAACAAATTATGTCTGATTAAGATTATCAAATTCTTCCTAGGATTTTATATTCTTGCTTATATATGAAACAATGAATTATTGATTTGATACTCATTTTTTTCTGCGCAGATTCCTGTAAATTTACTCGACAAGTCATGAGTATAATTACTAATTGTAATCTACAATTAAAGAACTTATTGTAAGAAAAAGAAGAAATAAATTCTTCTTTAAGACATTTATATCGACGAATCTTACACTATCTAGATTTTTGAGTATTTTTTTATATTTTTCAAGAAATTTTCTAATGCTCAATCTAGGTTCTGGCTTTATTCCTTCTCGCGGTAGCGGTAGTTTTGGCGGCAGAGGACAAGTATACGACCAAATATGACAATATCGACTTGGACACGATTTTGGCAAGCGACCGTTTGCTCAAAAACTATGTAAATTGCCTGCTGGAAAAGGGACAATGCACGCCTGATGGCAAAGAGTTAAAAGGTGAGTATTTCGATTCACTAATTAGTACCCTTCGTTATCACGCTCGTTTAGATTCAAATTTTAATATTGTTACTTCAATCGGATATAATTCTCGCAATGCAATAACAAAGATTGAAGGATAGGTCAGTATCCATAGTCGATTCTCATATTTAAGACCGTCTTAAGATGTCATCAATCAATAACAGAGTTGTATTAACATCTTATGATATTACTTAAGAATGTTTTAAGTTTTACACAATACCAACTAAAAGTTAAATTTAAAAACTGCAGGTTTTTCAAATTTATTTTTTTTTATTCAATAACAAAAAATTTTGGTCGTAAATATTCTTCTTATACAGCGAAAATGACCTTATTTTGCTGCAGTTTTAGGTAAATAACTTTTAAATGAGTAAGTGGATTCAAAAAGAACTTTTGCATGAATATTAACTAGAGTTTTATTACTACATGTAAAAAATTTGATTTAATTCATAATGCTACTTTCTCATCAAGTTTGCAAATGAGTGCTCCAAAATGTGATCTTACACAAATATCAAGAGTAAACAAAAAATTAAATAACTTTGAAAAAATCGATAAGAGTATCAAATTCAAATTTGACACAAATATACAAACTTTATAATAAAACTGTCTGAGAAATTTTTGAATTTTTGGTAATATTTTGAGATGTGACACATACATTCTTAAGAAAATCTTGAAATGAGAAAGGGCTATGAGTACCGACAATAGATTAAAAAAAAAAATGAAATGATAAAAATGAATACAAATAACACGTCTGTGCATTTGGCGCGATAACGTGCATGGTAAAATGTGAATAATGAAATGAGACGGTGATCCTTCACACGCTTTCTAAGAGCCACGCCGGGAGAATCATCCTTGGCACTAATGGCCACCTCGTCCCGTCTCTCATCTCGTCGAAGGATGCACGATGTGAGGTCGTTTCGTTAACGATGTTACATATGTACGAAGCGCGCGCGCATATCGTTTCACAGCTTCAGATATGAATAATACGGTACAGCGGCTGCCGCTGAGAAGATTTGGACAAAAAGCACCTTAGCCGCGACACATTTTGCGTGTACACGTGTACGTTTGCGGTTAGTGTCGCGAACAACGAATGCCGTCAGTTTTTTTTTTCAACATAAGAATTTTGTCCGTGAATGTAACGTTTTCTCGCGCAAAAATATTCCACACAAAGTCGCGAACTGTGTAAACTGGAACGTGGAAACTGGAAACCAATTACTTGCTCGGTGTATTTCCGTAAATTACATTTCCTGCAAATTGTATTAATTATTTGTCGCGCGTATCGCGATTTATTTCTTTTCGTTAGAATCACGTTTATCGTCCGCTTCTTCTCGAATTTCTTTTTGCCGGGTGGCGTGCTACCCCGTCGCGAGATAAAACGTGCGATGGACGGTAATACGTTACCGAGGATATATAGTCTTGTCTCAGAAAATTCACGAGAGGTATGGAGAGTGTACGGGAGGTGTACGGTCAGCTGACCGGAGCAGCTGGTGCAAATGACGCGGGACGGCAAAAAAGCAGCCAGGACAAATCCTGCGGGACACATTGCGCATATTCGAGAAATAACGTCGTTATGAACTACTCGACAGACTACGAAGAAGTCTGTCGCGCGATAAGAATGATTTTATGGCAGGCTCTATCCGCTAAAATGTTTACCGATGAAGAAGAGAAAGGAAGTCGAGAGATAAAAAAAAGAACGTATCTATCAAGTTTTTGAAGAATTTTAACTGCGAATTAAATCCGTAACTCGGGTGTATACTTGTTTACGAAGTTTGACTTTGCGCAATCACGTGATCACCCTGATCTGAATTCCTCTTGTAACATTTTTTTTTCCATTTTGTTTCAGCGACTCTTCCGGACGCACTGGTGACTGAGTGCAATAAATGTAGCGAGAAGCAAAAGAAGGGCACTGAGAAGGTCATCCGGTTCCTAGTCAACAAGGTACACGTTCACGCTAATGCGTATGCTCGCCCGTCACTTTTCACCGAGCTAATTAAATGCGAGGTCTGCGTAATGAGTTGATGCCGGTTGGGAGTAGAAACGCTCGGGGGATACGTCGAGGCGGTTTAAATGCCGCGGAACTAGTTTGACTTTCACGCAGACGGGTTAACCCTCTCCGCCGGGTGGCGGCGACGGAGGCGGCAGTCGTGGTCCTGTGGCACGGGATGTTCCCGTGATTCGTTTGCGAACCACGCCCGGAAAACTTTCGCATCCGTAGCCAAATAATTTAACGGCGATGTGAACCCGAACCCGGACCCTTCGATCCGAACCCTTCTTTCGAAAACTGATTTCACCCCCGACTGGGCAGTTATTCCGATTTTAGAGGGATTTCCATCAGCCATTTTTCGTCTCGAATCTCCTGCGTTTTACAATAATTCTCAAAACACTAAATGTATTTTCACGCAGGACGAATATGATGATCTGAATCCTTTAAAGGGACATTATTTTTTAAGGCATATAAAAGTTTGTCTTTGAAAGCAGTACACTGAGAAAAAAAATTTCTTGATAAACTAAAATATTTAGTTCGATACGTGCAACTAAATATTGAGTTGGTTTAATTAAGTCCTGATTAAAAAATTTCAATGGTTGACATGAATAAACTATATCTTTTTTCGATACGTGCAACTAAATAATTGTTCAATCCACCTAATGTTTAGTTGATTGTATCGGACTAAATATTTTTATCTTTTAATAAATTTTTTTCCTCAGCTCTAGCTTTACTATATTTTTAATGCAATTGTGCACTGAGAAAAAGATTTATTTGAATACTTGCAATGAAATATTTCTTTATTTACGGTACGTAAATATTTATTCAATAAAAAGAATGATAGTTAAATTACATTAGTAATTCTTGTACAAAATAAATATTTATTTACATAAAAATTTTATTTTTATTGCAAGTATTCAAACAAATATTTATTAAAATTTATTAATTTTTTCTCTCAATGTGCATTATTGCGTAAATACGTTTCATTGAACCTCACTATAACGCTTTAGCAATGATAGTTTTATCTTAGCGTGTTTCTCTATACGTGTTAGTAGGATAGAAGTAAATTAGATAGAAAAACTTTCGAGATAAAAATCTTTATGTGGTTTCTTTTTTATATTTCTATGGATGTAACTAACGACACATTTTCGACGAATCTAAACACAATTCTGTTACAGCAAACTTGTTGTTGAAGATAGAAGGCCGTTTGCTTATTCGATCTTTCACTTTATTTCAGAAACCGGATACTTGGGAGCAACTTAAGAAGAAGTACGATCCCACTGGCCAATACAGTGCCAAGTATGTAGAGGAAGCGCACAGGCAGGGAATAAATGTGTGAATAATTGAGATTCTCATCTCGCCGAGTAGAGAACGCCGAGAAATCTGTCCTCTCTTCTTCCCACACAGCACACCCGAATTAAATAAATCCGTTAGTTCGATGTCACGTATAATTCTTTCTCAACGGAAATTCAGGAGAAACGTTATAAAGAAACGCACGTTACCAGATGTTACCATAAATAATAAAAAACAATAAATAATAAAGATAAGTATGGAAGGATGTTACTGCGATTGAATTATTGGCGAATCACGGTAATCTAATTAACGATCGTCATCGATCATTTACCGCGATAATTTCCAACTCCTCCCCTCCCCCTACTTCCCTTGATCCCTCTTCTATCTTTGCCATGATGGGCGAACTACGTTTGTAGTGTTTGTACACCAGTCACGGTCGGCAATAATATATTTCTCAGTGCTGCGGCTCCTTCTCCCGAAAGCAGTTCGACACTTCGGGAAGAGATAAATCTAGGCACAATGCCGAGAAAAGTTCCCTGGCCGAAGTTTGAGGTCCGAACGTCGCCCTTGAGACCATCTCGCTTAATTTCCTGACGCTGTCCAATATACGAAATATATGTGCGCATACCTATACGTAGCTGTAGCGTGTTCGCCATTCTCCGATGCTCACCGGAAACCGACGGCGATTTTGTATTTCCATCGTCCCAGATCGAGGCCGGGCGAGGAGGAGACGTCCCCGATCCTCCACTCGAGATGCTCGTCCCTTTCTCCGCCTCTCATCCAACTCTAGGGAAAACGGAGAGCGTATTTCATCGTCGAGGAACAAGAACACTGGACGATAATCGATATCGTTCAGTCAGGTAACGACTGGGGATTCAACTTCTTGGAGTTATCAAAGTTGCGTAAGGACTAACGAGCGCGGCTTCGTTCGAACACGTTGTTCGTCCCGTAGATCGAGTTCCATCGTTTTGAAAAAAATATAAAAAAAAAAACAAAAAAAAAACGATGAATCTTCGTGGCGTTCGCATCACGATTTAAATAAAGCAAGGGACACTCTCGTTTCATTCATATTCGCGCGTCTTCGACGCAATAATTCTCGTCCTGTCTCGCGCGTTATTAAATTTAAGAAGTTAAGGGTTCACCGAGATGGGCCGACAAGTACACATGCATAACTAATTAGCCCCTTCGTTGCGCTTCCTTCGCCACACCCTTCTGTTTCCGTCCCATCCCCTTGCCCCGGACAACGAACTTTGTCGACGACGTGCGCGTTAAATATGTAAATGAATTACGAGATTAGTGTATAGTCAACTTAAGCAGTCGATTTAAATGCACCGCGACGGACCGAAGGCGCGAGACACCCTGCACCAGCGTGGCAGGGCGCGGTGGCGACGAAGGGGGAGAGGGGGAGAGGGGGAGAGGGAGTGTAGGGTCGAGGGTCACCGAAGCGATTGAGATCGCGCAAATCGAGAGGGAAAATTCGCGAGGGCGCGGTTTAAGGGAGGAAGAAAGAGGGGGAAGGGGCAGGAGGGTGGTGAATTTGCGGCGGCGATGGCGATTCGAGAAAACCGAAAATTCAATCTCCGCGTGCCGCCACTCGACAAGAATTCTCTCGCTCCTTTAGACATCCTCCCTCCTCTCTAGCACGTCGATCGGATTGAAATCCGAATGTCGTCAACTCGTTGGGGCGCACTCGTAGGAAACGGATTTCGGGACTTCAACAGGTTGGGAATTCCGCACGCATCCTTTGAAGCATCTGCCGACCCTGCCGGTTGATTGCGCATCCCGTCCCCGTTTCCCTTCCTCGCCTTTGTTAAAAACGAAATTAGAATCGGTGAAACGCGATTTGTATATCCATCGACCGAATCGATAAGGGAGCCGTACGTGTTTGTTAGATGCGCGTGCAGAATATGGATACATTTTGCGGATAATGGACGGCTGAAAATGCCCGCGGAGGAAAATGACGATGAAAGTGCATCGAGCGATAGCGACGGAGCTTGAAATTATTATAAATTAATCTTGCATAACGTGAATAATCTCCAAGCTTTTTATTTAAGCGCAGAATATCGATAATGGGCACGTCGCTGTCCATTAAACGTCACCAATCGATTTCGCTCATTCTAATGTGAAAATGCGTTTGACGAATTCCAATTATTTTCCCTCCGCCTCGTATCAAAGTACGCGTCGCGTTGTATAAAATCGCTGAGATTGCGTTAACGTTATTTAAATCGCAACTCTGCCGTTCTATCTATTTAAATTAAATTTTATTACTTATTAAACTCGGTTTTTTCTCTTTCTCTTTCCTCTTTTCTGTATCGGAAGTTATTTGTCAGAGCTGTTTTTCGTTGACGCGCAAATAGTACGGCGCGTTTTTAGCTGGCGACAATTACGTAACAAGAGTTTCTCAATATTGAGGAGTATCGTGGCTAAAGGGATAAGAAGTAGCAGTTAAGCGTAAACAAGGTCACTTGATAGCGACCTTGTTTACGCTCGATAGGCATTCGAAGCGCGGCGATTCACCGATGTCCCTACCTCCCTCCTTCCACATCTATTTGCAAGGTGTGTGAAGTTGGCACCCCTATGGTACGAAATCTTAAACAGACATTTGTTTTTTGAAGAAATATCTTCGTATTTCAGTTACTAATACTGAACAAATTAATTTACTCACCGATTGTTGCTGCTGCTGCGGCTGCGGCTGCTGCTGCTGCTGCTGCTGCTGCTGCTACAGTCCCTTTTCAATTGATTCTGAAAATATAATATATACAATACATATGGTATATAGAATATACTGTTTATTGAGTTATAATGATTATTTTCCAACAAGGAGCATAAATGACACAGTAGAATACTGTGCCCCACACAAAATATTCCAACTGTGATACAGTGTTATTGCTCGACACTGTAAACAGCTAAGTATAAGTTTGTAAAATTTGTCGTGATTTACTTTCCAAAATATTTGATGTATAACATGCGGTAATTCTGTTCATTTATAATGTATTTAATTAAATATAGTATTTTAATTATTTTTAAGACCGTGAAAACAACTCGGTAAAATATTTTATTAATTGAAATATATCTTCGCGTGTGTTTTTTCATTTTTTTCATATTTTTGCAATTTGAATGTAAAAATAAAAATATATTTTTATTTCTATTTTTTATAAAAATTTTAAAATATTAATAAAGATAAAAGGATTTATAACTAGATTACGATTACATGAAATTGGCATGTGAAATTTTTTGTTTTCTCATTAAATATGTTTATTTTGTTATTGAAGTAATTTTGTTGATACGTTTTAAATGTAAAAAATAATACTAATATTAAAATACTATATTATATATTTAATTAAATATATTTTATTATTTCTTTCAAAAACTATAAGAATATACTATAGTTCTATGGTAAGATCGTAAATAGGTTTTCGGTAATACCACGCATTATTTCGAAATCGCGGAATAACTCGATCCAAGACGCTAAGTCGAGCATTGCTCGGGGAAGGAGGAAAAAAAGAAACAAAGTTGCGTTTCGATTAAATTCATCGAATTTAATGAAAACGCAATGCCTTCGCGTTCGCGCGACGTGCGTGCGTCGCATTTAACATTTAGCTCACCAGAGAGGAGGAAAATCGAGCAGGAGCAGTTTGAGAATGTTTCCGGGCAATTTCTTGATGATATCGGAACGGAATGTTCGTGTTCATGCAAAAGACGCCGAGAAAGAAATGGTGGGAGGTCGTCTCACCGAGGTGTGTTCTAAAATTCTACTCTGGTAAGTAATTTTGAATAACCAATTACGATGAAAGAATCGTTAAAGATTTCTTTACTCCTGATTGGTCACTCAAAGTTACTATGCTCGACTAGAATTTTGGAACACACTGCGGTGGGACGATCTCGCGCCGCGCCGGCCGAGCGCGCCCGAGAAAAAACGGAATTAATCGAAGACATAACAGAAAACGCGGGTGCGTAGCGTTTCGAAGCGCGCGTTTTTCCATCTAATAATCGCCGAAATCGAGTGATTTGGGTATTGTTTTTCTATCACAGCGATGCGCGAACCGGATGCGTACTCGAATAGGCATCGAAATTTGGAATCGCAGAGCAACTTGTCGTGAAATTGAACGCCAACGCGAAATTGCCGAAAGACGAGGTCGCGGCGCGTTTCCCCCACTAACAAGTGATGTACGTGGGTGCGCGTATGGAGCTTTCCCGAAATAAATAAATAGCAAATAGCAAAGCTTTGATACAATACTATTTCCGAGTTGCCGTGGGAACACGAGAGTTTGGGGCAAGACGTTAACTGTACGCTGGGAATGTTTATGCAAAACACGCCGTGAAAAAAAGTGCGGACCCTCGGGCAAGAAGGCTCGCGCCGCGCCGAGCCGAGCGCGCCCGAGAAAAGACGAAACTAATCGAAGACGCGACTGAACGTGCGGATGCGTAGCGTTTCGGAGTGCGCGATTTTTCGTTTAATAATCGCCGTAATTAAGTGACTTGGGTATTGTTTTTCTGTCACATCGATGCACGAACCGGACGCATACTCGAGTAAGCATCAAAATCGCGAAGCAACTCGGCGTGAATTCGAACGTGAGAACGAAATTGCCGAAAGACGACGTCGCGGCGCGTTCCCCCCGCCGGCAAGTGATGTACGTGGGTGCGCGTATGGAGCTTTCCCGAAATAAATAAATAGCAAATAGCAAAGCTTTGATACAATACTATTTCCGAGTTGCCGTGGGAACACGAGAGTTTGGGGCAAGACGTTAATTGTACGCTGGGAATGTTTATGCAAAACACGCCGTGAAAAAAAGCGCGGACCCTCGGGCAAGAAGGCTCGCGCCGCGCCGAGCCGAGCGCGCCCGAAATAAAACGGAACTAATCGAAGACGCGACTGAACGTGAAGGTGCGTACCGTCTCGCAGTGCGCGGTTTTCCGTTTAATAATCGCCAAAATCGAGTGACTCGGGTATTGTTTTTCTATCACAGCGATGCGCGAACCGGACGCGTACTCGAGTAGGCATCGAAATTTGGAATCGCAGAGCAACTTGTCGTGAAATTGAACGCCAACGCGAAATTGCCGAAAGACGTGGTCGCGACGCGTCCCCCTTCCAGCGATAAGTAGCGTACTTGGGCGCGTGTGAAACTTTCCTGAAGTAAGTAAATTGCAAAGCTTTGATACGATACTATTTCCGAGATGTCGTGGAGACACAAAAGTTTGGGGTAAAACGAATGTTCGTGCGAAACACGCCGAGAAAGAAACCTGCGGACCCCCGTGCGGGAAGGCCGAGCCGAGCGCGCCCGAGAAAAGACGGAACTAATCGAAGACGCGACTGAACGTGCGGGTGCGTAGCGTTTCGGAGTGCGCGATTTTCCGTTTAATAATCGCCGTAATCAAGTGACTTGGGTATTGTTTTTCTGTCATATCGATGCGCGAACCGGACGCATATTCGAGTAAACATCAAAATCGCGAAGCAACTCGACGTAAATTCGAACGTGAGAACGAAATTGCCGAAAGACGACGTCGCGGCGCGTTCCCCCCGCTAACAAGTGATGTACGTGGGTGCGCGTATGGAGCTTTCCCGAAATAAATAAATAGCAAATAGCAAAGCTTTGATACAATACTATTTCCGAGTTGCCGTGGGAACACGAGAGTTTGGGGCAAGACGTTAACTGTACGCTGGGAATGTTTATGCAAAACACGCCGTGAAAAAAAGTGCGGACCCTCGGGCAAGAAGGCTCGCGCCGCGCCGAGCCGAGCGCGCCCGAAATAAAACGGAACTAATCGAAGATGCGACTGAACGTGAGGGTGCGTACCGTCTCGCAGTGCGCGGTTTTCCGTCTAATAATCGCCGAAATCGAGTAACTCGGGTATTGTTTTTCTATCACAGCGATGCGCGAACCGGACGCGTACTCGAATAGGCATCGGAACTTTGGTATCGCGGAGCAACTCGGCGTGAATTCGAAAGCGAGTTGTTGACAAACGCGATCGCAGCGTTCCCCCTCCCCCCCCCGGCGACAAGTGGCGTACATGGGCGCGTGTGGAACTTTCCCGAAGTAGGTAAGTCGCAAAGCTTTGATACGATACTATTTCCGAATTGCCGTGGGAACACGAGAGCTTGGGGCAAGACGTTAAGTATGTTGTGATCTTTCGGCATTGCGAATGTCATCGCTGCGCTTGGCGGCGACGCGCGACCGGCGCGACGTGACGCGAGAAGGAGAGTGAATTTAGCCGAGGACGCGTGATTGGGATAACTGCGTGGCGCTGCTCCTCACCGCGTACGCGCGTGTATGTATAGTACCGTGTGTGACTGACTCGTGACTCTTCGTCCGTTCGATGTAAGTAGATCGAAAACTTTGAGATTTCGAAGATTAACGTGGAATCGTGGAGCAGCTCGGCGCGAACTCGAATGCGATTTAACGAAAGACGTGTCGCGACACACGTCACTCCCGGCGTCGAGTAACAGACGCGTGTTTATCCTGTGCTCGTGTGCATCCTGCAATTTGCCGAGGTAAACAAATCGCAAGCTTTGATGCGAGACTGTTTTCGAGTTGTTATGGGAAGACGGGAGCTTGGGAGTAAGACGTTGCGTATGTTAACTATAACCTTTTGATATTCCAGATTAAGATCATTGCCGTGCGTGACGGCGACAGACACGATGCGAGATTAAGAGTGAAATTAGCCGAGGACGCTCGATCGGAGAAACATGGCATTGCTCTCTCACCGCACGCGCGCGTGGTATCGTGTTACTTGTGACTTTTCGTCTGTACGACGTAAGTAGATTGAAAGACTTTGACTCGTGGTTTCGACGATATTTGTGCAGTTTCGAAAGTACTGTTAATTATACAGAACGTTCACGAAAAAACGAGATAAAGTGCGGATATGTACATGCGAAACGTATTAAAGATGTATAGGATATTTCTTAAAACATTAATAAAATGAAAAAATTACAGATTATTTTATATTGCATTTGAAAATAATAGAAAAAATTTAGCGTCGATTTTCTATTTGGATGAAAAGTTATTTCAATAAGAAGTTCATGTGCTCTAATGAAAATATAATTAATAATGAAATATAATGAAATAAGAAATAATTAAAAAGATCTTAATTTTTTTATTTAAATACTTAAAATATTCAAGATGATTTATGTAAAGTTTCACTGCGATGCAGAGATCAGTTTTGTAATAATAAGCTAAATTTATTTATTTACAAAATAACTAAATAGACAATCACAATAAAATTTTGTATATATAAAGTTCTTACACAAAAATTGTGATTTTTCTTAATGCTGTAAAAAATCATTTAATTTTTAATAATAGAGTAAATAAAAATATCTTATTCACACAACTTTCATATGTATATTTGCAGTTTATTTGAAGTGTTAATATTAAACGCTTTTCCAAATTTTATTTACTTTGTAGGGACTAGGGACTGTATATCCGATACATCTTTAAATCGTACCGCTTGACGTGTGTGCGTAACGCGAGATAACGAATTTCGCAAGTGTCCGTGCGATTTGTGGAAATCGAGAGTGTAAACGAGACAAAGTGTGTGTAGTGTAATAGTGTTGTGTTCCACGTATCGACGAGGGTGACCTGTCGTGGAAGGATGGAGAGAGACGCCGGATCGTCATCCTGATGTCGAGGTCGAAACGCAGTGCAGCAGCGGTTGCAGCGGATGCTCGCAGCGGGTTGGCGCGGGCGGGTAAGTAGGTGTGTAAATATTTTTCTATCTTTTTTTTACAAGTATTTCAGTTTTTCAACTCGAATTTACATAACTCGTTTAGTAAAATTTTGCTTTCGATAAAGTCCTTGTGTATGACGATTTACATAGAAGCGAAATGATAAAAAAATGTCGAGCGCATTTTTTTGTGTAAAGCTTGATGAGTCCCTTGCGAACTGCGTAGAAATAAAAATTGCACACTGAAATAATGCGTGTACGAACGACACCTTTACGGACAATGTTCTTATACACATACAAATTTGTGGTAGATAATGCAATTTTAATTGCACAATTAAATTTGTTATTGATAAAAAATTCCAAATATAAAAAAAAGAAAAAATATATATAAAGAATAGTAAATATAAAAGGAATTGATTTGTGAGACTTGAACATTATTATACTTGTAGAGTTTTTTTTTTACAAATGTCTTTATTTTAATATTAAGTGACAAATTATTTCTATTTTTTTCTATTCATTAATTATAATCATGATTAATTAATTAATTAAATATAAATAAAATTTGTAGTAGTGCATTTCACAATCACGTATGTGATTCGAGTTGAAAAAGAGAATTTTTATAATTGAAAGTATTTTATATCTTTTATATTTTTTTTCTTACTTTTTATGCATTATTTGCGCCAAGATTAGTTAAAGTAATTAACATAAAAATGAATGAAACAAGTAAAATTCTTTGCGTCTATGGATGCTATTCGATTATGTTTCCTGATCGGAATTCTAGTAGTATAAGATTACCATATATACCTCCGGCTTACTATACGTATTGGTGGCTGTTCTGTCATTTACTTGATCTCATCGTGCTGGCTTTATCTACTAGCCAAAGCATCCTTTCATGTAATTAGATATTTAAGAGCACGTTACAACGCGATCGATTACGTGAGTATTATCATATCAACTAAGAGTTTCCATTGTGAACGGAATAATGATGTAAAATGAATTCTGTTCTATTATCTATTAACTTTGAACTCAATAGCACTAGAGTGTATTTTAGAAAGTATACTAAAGAAAAAAACAATATATATATCACTCACAAAAATAACGATACAAAATTTCAATTTTTTTACTCTGATTCAGCGTGCGTTCTTTTAAATTATTAGAATTGTAGATATTTTCAAATTTTTTTATTTCCTTAATTTAAGATAGTTTTTAAAGACGTTTCTAATCTAGAACGCGGAAAAGTGACTTACTTTTGGGAATTTTTTTAAGAAGAAAGTTTTTCTTCTAAAGTTTTATACTACTTGTGCATGTCTAGTAAATATATACAATTTTGATATGGAATGTTTATTAGTGTTTATATTACATAAATTTAAAAACAAATATATCTTTCATATTGGCTGACATGATTTCTCAGAAAGCATTGACGCTATCGATTTCAACTTTTGCGTATGTGTAAATACAAGTTTGTTTTTCGCCTGAACTAGAATTAAATGGAAAATTTTGCAAATTATTAAAATGGTGTGATTTTTAAAGAACAAGTATCAACTTTTTAACAAAATTGATTGAATTTGACATATATGAAAAGAAAAGTTAATTTATAGTATATTTCAATAATTCAGATGATAAACAGATCTGTATTTTACGTATTCGCAAAAATTGAAGGCAATAGCTTCATTTATAAACACTAATAAATATTTAGCCATGCCAAAATTTATAGATTGTAGATTTAATAAATCTGTACAAGTAAATATACAAAAGAGTAGTAAAATATAAGCAGCAGTTTTTCTTTAAAATATTCTCTAAAAATAGACAAAGTTTCGAGCTCTAGATTAGAATACTTCCTTAAACTTTTACTCATGATACTGCATAGAATTAATCAACTTTTGTTTAAAATGCTTTATATCTCTTGAGAGTTGATCGAAAATATAAAAGCCGCGTCTTCTTATATGCATAGGAGTGTATTTATTAAATATTTCATAAATATATTCAAAATTAATAAATACGTATCAGTTTTATTTTTTATCTGTATTATTTGCTATAACATGTTTCAAATATTATTGAAATTAAAGAAATACTTGTCTATATTTTCTTACATGATAATTAAAGAGAGGACAATATATTATTGTGTTTTTATAAATTTCGACAATAGGACTATACACAAAATATTACGTTTTTGCGTTTGCACATTTTGAAAAGTATGATTTTGTATGATCAGTTAAAGGGTTAAAATGTTCTTCACACCCTGATCCTCACTTAGCCATCGGGATAAGCCTCGTTGCATGTGCTGACCTTTCATTGCCGAGATAGTCAGGTCAGCTTCGTTACGTTCTCCAGCTGACACGGTCGTTTTCGTAATTAGAATTTCCGTTTCCATCCGTTCCACTCACTGTGTTTTTACTTCTGTTTACACTTTCATGTCCGTAGAAACGTTTACTCCAGCGCGCGTGTGTACATTTTCCTCCTTTCTCCCAACTCGGTACGCTTCAGCCCACATCTGCGAAGAAACCCGTGAACGTTAACGCGTTCTCATAAGCTCGCTTTCGGGCGCCAGCCCTGGTAACGACTCTTAATCCACGAGAACGTTAATCTGTTTCTTATGCACCCATGCCTGCGCTCGCTCGCTCTCGTAAATTCCGTCACCGTACCGCATTCGTATCAGCCCGTGATATTCCAAACTGCATTAGACGACACCTGCATGCTTGCGAAAGGTTTCACGCGTAAAGTTCGAGATTTTATTCGGAAAATTTTCGTCGAATTTAAGACGATCACATTTAGGATTTTCCAAACCTATAGCGGATGAATTCGAAGTTTCTAAAGGAGAATTTGTTAGCTACATTTTAAAATAAGAATTGTCTGTGTAATCAGAAAATTCTTAAATTATTCTACAATATTTTTTTTTACGTGCAATTTACTTGTAATCTTTTATTTATGAATTCTTAATATTTTTTTTTCTTTTTAATGACATTTACGTTAAGCCCGTATAAAGTACCGAACAGCACGATCGTATTTCTTCCATTTCATGTCGAAAAGTTTTAGCGAATATCGCAGTAGACCCACCAGCTACGGGCTTGGTTTCCACTTGGTCCAATGTGGCAATAATTTTTACATTTTACGGGAATATTATTCACTATATCTTTTTTGTCAAAGTTTAAGCAATTCCCTTTACAATAAGCTCAATTTGATTTTAATGACTCAATATTGATCAGAGATACGATTTTTTAAACACATTACTGGACATGTATGTTTCATTGAAACATGAAAGGGTTAAAGAGACACGACGTTAATCGCTGGTAAATTTGACGCGAGACACGAATGTATTTCTTGATAATCACGTTAATTATCGGGCGAGGCAAATTCAATCGACGTTGATGAAATCCCGGTGTGTTTGCCGCGTGCCGATGCATTATTTCCCTGTTTATTCACTTAATCCGACGTCGTTCATCCCCGCGCTTCCGATTAAGGACTGACCGACGGCCATTCCAGCGGCGAACTGATCTCCAATTTAGATCTCAGTCTACCGTCAGCCCGTTGTATTCGGCGCGATGCTAGGACGCGAGATTAGGTGATGTTCCGTCTTATGCACTGTATAGCACAGGGGATTATAGGCTATAAATGCGCGGATGTACGAACGTTACTAGATGATACGTCGTCGTGGCTTTGTCGTGTCCGTCGGCTGTCACGGCCATTCCCGTATAATGGAACGTTTGCTCCAGATTGAGTTTGCCCTCGGCTCTCTCGCGCAATCGGAATGTAAAAGAGAAACTCCGCTTTCGCACTCGATACATTTCAATTTTACGTCCCAATTTTTCACAAAGAGATAATTGGGACGCCGCGACGCGGCATTTCGGTACTAGAGGCTTTCATATTTTAGAAATCCAGCAAAGATTTTCATTTTAACTAACAATAATCTAAATACGACTCTTGAAATTTTCAAAGCAATGAATTAACAAATAAGGTTATTAAGAGTGCAAAAAAGACGCAGATTAATCAAATATCTTGTTCGTTGATTTTGATTGAATAAGATAATATACGCAAAATTAATCTGCGTCTTTTGGACCTTTGATTGCCTTATTTATAAGTCCTCTATTTTGATTTTGATGTTTTTTGAAGATTTATAAGTGAAAATAATTATTAAAAATATTGTACTATATTTGTAAAATCCATCACGTTCTTTTTAATATAAAAATAATGCTAATGTTGTGTATAATGGCATTGTGTAGTATACTACCGTTGCTGGATTTAAAGTGGAAAAAGATGAGGATTTAACTGTACTACAGCTTGTACAGCCGCGAATCGCGATTCTTCCCTTCGATTATCGTTACTGCCTTCGATACGGATTGCGATATCGTTATACGATCGAAACATTCGGCTTTCGGTATTTTAAAATGGAAATCCGATAGCGCGCACGGCAGCCGAATCAAATTACGGCAACATCGCACTTGATTCGCACCGAGCAGATATTATATATGCATATTTATGGACATTTACCAGATGTAATTCGCGAACGGTGGAACGGCTGGCGATTTCTTCAATGGGCGCGATATCATTTCAAATTACTAGTTGTATAATTAGCGAATTTGTAGTCAATTTGCGGGCCTGGTTAGTCACCAAATAGCGATAATCGATGCAATTTCCGCGTTAAATTGTAACATAAATAATATGCAACATTATACATTAGCTAAATCGTTCGCACTTTGATAACATTCGTTCTAGAATCAAATGCATATTTTATAGTACATTTTAATTCTTTCTTCTTTTTTCTATTAACCTCTATGATATTTAGATGCTATGTCTCATGATATGTCGCGCGACATATATCTTGTTGCATTTTTGCACTCTTGGATACTCGCAAATAGAACACGCGAATATCGCGAATTACACGTGCAAATACAATCACATGTAGATGAACGTCTAGCGACCAATCGTTAATCGCATCTCGTATAATCGAATCCTGAAATTAAACGACGCCTTTCTGATTTTGTCCATTCACTTTCTGGATCTCATACCCACCCGAGAAAACGAAATCTCGAGAGCAAAGGAACAAAATAAAAAGTAGAATCGAGATAATATCGTGATAACAGCGTGAAAAGAAAAGATAAAGCCGTATCTTGACGTTTATCTTATTTTTGAACATTTCTTTTGATTATTTTATCTCTTTCGCTGTAAGCTTTTTTCAGTGTTTCTTTTATTAAGATATAAAGAATTATAAATCGGAATAACGTTATTTGTATTTAACGAGCCAAAATCTATAAATTCATTTGTCGTTGCGCTCTCGCCGCGAATTTATTTGTTACAATGTATTTTTGTTCCCCTTCATGATTCGATCGAAGGATGTGAGCCGGATACTGAATTCTTTGGATTTACTTTGATCATTTTGCACCCCCCTCCCTCCTTCGGGGCGAACACGATGATCGGGGCGACGTCGACGCCTGCGTCGCTATCGGCGACGACTACGACAGCATCGAGCAGACTTTTTGTCACGGAGAAAGGGGGGCGGGGGAAGGGGGTCGCGGGAAGTAGGATCGACCTTCGGGTTATCGGGAATCCCAGTGCGGTGAATCTCGGGAAATTAGTGTCGACGAGTTTCCCGCGCGATTTGTTGCTTTTCCCGCCGGGGATGGCGAGAAAAAGAATTTTTGCGTCGACAGTGTTTACCCGCCATTCGGGCAAATTCAATTTAACACTTAAACGACCGCGGGGGGATTTATGCTCGCACTTAAAAAGAAGGCTGAAATAAAACGTATCCTTCGGCAAGAGTAAAATTAAAGTCAAGGACAACATAATCCACCGACGAGAGTCGAGAGTCCAAGTTTTTTCGATGCTTTTCTGCTTTTTTCTGCTTTTCCAAGGAATTACGCAATCTCAAGTACGTGTTTAGTTTACGTCGCGGAATTTGCGAGGCTGAATAATTTTAGCCCTCTATTAACGATGATAATAATTATGCCAATGAGTATACAAGCTCTACACAACTGATGCTGGCACGAGCACGAGAGCGCGCTTGAAAATCATGCTGTGTAGTTTATACGTGTTAGCGTGTATTGTTAAATAAACTTTCGCGATAGCGGGTAATCGAGAATCGCCGGTTCAAAAGGGATCTAGTTGAATGGACGTTGTTGCTCGCGAAATGAATATTCCTAGTTATTAGGCGGTATAGCCGATTAGTTAATTGTGCTTGGTTACTCTTTGTCAGAGGATGCGCCCCGGTAACTCTTTGTTACAGAATATATTCTCTGTAATTATTGACATTATTTAGTACGCAGTTAATATACTTTGCTTTGTTCAGCTTGATATTTAAAGCTTGATATTTAAAAGGGTCATTTTTTGCAACGATTAACTCATGTATTTTTATGTTATTACGTGCTTTATAAAATATCTTTAACGCACTTATGTATAAAATATTGGCAACATTTTTTGATCATAACTTTATAATGTATAAAATTGAAAAAAGACTATTATTCGATTAAAAATATCTTTATGATGAAAATATTCCGCTCCAGATACAATTAGAAAATATTCCGCTCCAGATACGATTACAAAACATTCTGACAAAACTGTCTAACCACATTGAATGTTATTAGAGACAACTGATTTCTATCTAGATTTAAACAAGAATTCGTCCGTTCGGTACATGCAATTTGGACGTAGGATGAGGAAGAGTGAGCCCCCGGTAAATTCGCCTTAAGCGATACCTAGCTGAGCGTGAATTCGTGCGCAAATTCACGTCGCTTAACGAAGTTTGTAAAACAAGTGTCGCGTTCGCGCGCGCGCGCGCCTAATTGCTACTTCATTCTAGCGTGGAACAGAACTTAAGGCGACCGGAAGTTTGCCCATGTAATGCTGTATCCGTTCTTACGTTCTTATGCCAACTTGCACGAGAGACGACACCGATAGTTGGGCGATGAGCTACCAGCCGAGTTCGAAACGATTTCAACCGTCGCGCGTCGCGCGAATCGTCCCGTGTAATTGTATAATTACATGCATAATAACGTAATATACTTTTCGCTATCACTTGGAACTTTTAACATTGGATTTGCCGATTAAAATGGGCGCGTTGAACGAGCGAGCCATATTCCATCCAGGTCTGTTTAAAATTTCAATTGAAACTCGTCTGGGTCATTTAGCAGAAAAGTCGGAAAGTGTATAAATAAAAATGAAAGAGGCACCCAAGAAAAGTCACCGCGCGAGAGATCTCGGCGACGGCGACGTAGCTTAATTTAACGACGATGAATCCGTTGTCCCACGGCGGCCGTTTTATACAAGGTGGCCAGTTTATACTGTAGACTAGAAATAACTCCCTCGTAAGCGATATGATCTTGCTGAGGTCGCTCGCTAGGATAAGTTAAAATAACGTTTGAAATATATTTTCTTCTAAAAAAAAGTGGGACAATTTAATTTAAAAAATTCCAAGACGTATTTACAGAATGAGAGAAAAAAAATACTAAATTTTAATAAATATTTGTTTGAATAGTTGCAATAAAACATTTATTAAATGTAAATAAATATTTATTTAGTACAAGACCTACAAATTTAATTTATTTTTTTTTATTTAGTAAATATTTCGTTGCATCTATTGAAAAAAATTTATTAAAATTGAGTAATTTTTCCTCTCAGTGCACGATATTTTAGAAAAACGTTAATTAATTTTTATAAAATACGATAAATTATATAGTATAGTAAAGTGTAACGAATATTTAACTCGTGAGGTTTTATCGTAAAAAAATTTTATCGTGATTAGAAATTTTTTTAGCCATGTCACTTTTAGTGCGTCATAATCATATAATTTGTTGGTGTATTTTTTTCTTCTTTGAGATAAGCCTATATTTCTGAGGTGCACCTTATAAAAGTACGCGATACACAAACACGTCCCGTTCGCAAAATCCATCGGGCTTATGATAATCTTCGACATCGTTTTCATACATACATTGCGTTAGTCATATATTTATTCGCCAGCGATATATGTATAAACACAGGCGGTCTTTGTTGGCAAGGGCGAAGGAACTCTCAAGTCTCGAGCACCGGGATCAAGGAACTCGACCCTTCTCACGCTGGGATAAAGAATCTCCCATTCTTCTCTTCCCTATTTCGTGTTTACGCGTTTTCCTTAAAACGTGGCCGTTTCTTCCGTCGGATTAGTATACCGTAGACAGATGCATTTGGTGAAATTAACGTTTCTCGAAAGTGTTCCTTCGAAACTGATAACACGACATACATTTTTCTAAGGATTCATCAAGTAATGTTATAAATCTTTTTAAAGGATCGTGTTGATATAAATACGCTCAAGTGTTTTTTTTAAGCTTTGTTTATACGTTATTGCATACTCGTGCAATAGCGTAGAATGTTGGGAATTTTCCGGGAAACTACGTGCCAAAAAAGGAGCAATTTCGCATAAAACGAATGGCCGGATTTTTTTCTACGAAAATTGTTCTCCGTGTTTCGCGTAAATCGGGAAGTAGCTTGTGGACTTTTCCGTGGCACGGAGGTCCTCTCGGCGGATAAAGCCAACGCGATTATAAAGGAAAAGTCCTGGGGATATACTCGCGGTTTACGGAGCCGGAACGAAAGTCGACTTTATATACCGCTTTTGCCGCCACCCCTGCGCATCCACAGGGTGGACACAATTCTGTTTGAGAACTTGTATCAAACCCCCTCTCCCCCACTCCTGTTGTTTACATTTTTAATTCAATGTTCTACGCCTCTATCTCCGATGTCAAAGGGACGCTGCCTTATCCGACTGTGTCCGTTTTTTAAGAGGGATATTACAGAGGCGTCGTTATTAATAAATTTCTTTAATATAATACTCTTAGACAGCTTATTACTTCCTATTACTTCTTGTACTTTTTCCCAAACAGTTCGTTACATGCTTGCTCATCTCATACTTGCTTGCCTCGGTTCCTTGTTATCTCTCAGATTCTTCGATACATACATTCTTTGGAGCATTTGCCAAAGAAGGAAAAAGAAAAATTACAAATTTTTACCACTATTTTTCTTTAGTGTTTTTGCTTCGACAATGTTCATTCATTTCATACGCGCGCGCGCGTGTGTACACAAATTTGTGCGCGTGTATTTGCGTATAAAAAAAACACTGAACGCATTCTGCATCTATAAATATACATTTTTCAGCAAGTGATAACGAACTTTTTGTTTATATTTTCGGAATTTTCTATCGGAGGTTCTCTGTTAGCGGAAAATTCTCTCAGTGGTTCAAAAGAACATGCAGAGCTTATAGCTGCTGCTCGAAGAAGTTAATATTAAGAGCGCATCTGTACGTGTTGTTTCCTCCCTTCTCTTTCCTCCCTTCTCTTTCCTCCCTTCTCTTTCCTGAACTCCCTTCTGTTTGTAGTAGTAAGTTCTTCTCTGTTGGTGACTCTTTTTTTTTTTCCCCCCAATAAAGATGATGCAAGTTTTGAAAAAAAGGTGCGTCAATGTTACATACAATTGTACATAATTATTAAAGCTCGAAAAATTGATAAAGATACGAAATATTCTAGAATATTTGCGAGTAATTTAATAGAATATTTTTGTTTCGCTAAATTGGGAGGAAAATAGTATGTGTCCTGTGTAGAAATTGTATAATTCAACGTTGAAGCATCCCTTTCAGATGATACAAGCCATTACGTTCTTTAACCTTTTAATACACTTTGAGGACCGAAATGAAGTAGCGCTCTCCGTATACATAATTTATTTGGCGTATACGTAACGCATGCTAGATTCGGTATGTCTTTAGTAAAGAAATACTTATTTTACGATCAAGGAATTTTAAATGGACTTTTATCGACAACCTTATAAATTTCTTCGTGAATGCTAAGAGAGCGAAAGCGTAAAAATAACTTTTTAAAATGGTAAACATAGTTACGCAAACTAACTTTTAATTCGCCCAACAATAATCACCGCTTGGAAAATTGCTTAAAAATAAATTGGAAACAAGGCGCGTTCGCTTAATGGTCTGTTGGTGAGTTGAAAAAAAAAATTGTTCAACCAGGCCGTGCGGCCTGGTTAAAAAAAAACCGGAGGCTGCGAATTTTATTAAACCGCGTTGTATACTGTAATTTATAAATCGAGCGTGTTTTTCGCTTTGGTTTTAAATCGTGCACAACGTTTTTAATTTTCATTCAAATGCGAACGGATTTCACGCGTACCGCGCGTACCTATTGTGTACAATTGCGATTTGTGGGCGTTTGCATGTGTTCCCGTAGTAAAATCGCCCCGGCATGTCGATGGAAAGCATCTGGCATTTCTTTTCTTAAATAAAGTTTCACATTAGGAATACTCTTTTCTCTACTCTTGGCTCAGCTAAACTTATCGCGCGGACTCTTGTTTCGCCTTTGGCAAAAAGCGAAATCGTTTAACGAGGGAGGACTCGACTCGTTACAGAAAAATGTTTTAATCCTTTAATTGTTGTCGAGGCCTGGGAGGGTCTTATTAGAGCCGCCTCTGACAATCGCAAAGTCCTTAAAGAACAATCCTTATCAATACGCCATTATGCACGAACGAGACGGTACCCGTAATGACCGTCTTCTTTCGGTATCGTTAAGAAACTGTGCAATTCATCTTTTCTTGCGTTTCGAGTCCTACTAATTGACGACAAAGACGAGCTCCTTAGCTCGGCGTATCGTTACGGCGCAAGGGATAAATATGAAAATAGTGCGCCTGCAATTGAAGCACGTTCTGGGTTCGTTATTACCGGCTTCTATTTAACTTTCCAGTTGCCTGCTTTGTCCTTCGGGGACAGATTCCCTTCTCCGCTATAAGAACGATCAGAACGTTTAGTGATGTATACGTACATAACAAAATATAAGCACAAGACAAGAACGCATAGTTGGTTGTTTGTTTTGCAATCATTTGGGTGAGGGAGGAGAGGGGGGAAGGGAGGGACGAGTTTTTCCCGAAAGATTGAAGATTTTTGCATTTTTAATGTCATGTTACAAGTAAGTTTTTATAACTTGGATAAGAGATTTCTATCTGCATAGAAATAGCTTATTTGGCTAACGGAATATATTTTGTTTATTTCATACATCAATCTCACACGTCAAACAAACGTATGATTAATATGGTGGATGGCGAATTTGAAACATCTTTTATGTGTGAGTTGGCGTTTTAAATAATTTAGTCGATTACTACATTTGCTACAAATTACCTTCAACTATTTCTTACGCAATCATGTTGCGGCTGCGGTGGTAATTTTGACGCTTATCATTATGTGCGGAACGTTGCATCGCGAGTGCAGCGTGTTAAAGTGGGTCTCGCGAAGTAGTTTGGACCGCAAACTCTAGATGTTCCAGCGGATATCCACGCCGGATAAATTACAGGTTAAATTATATAATCGAGTCGGATCCTCTCTTGCCGATGTGTCAAAGTATTCGTTAAGGTGAAATAGCGTTCGACAATTCTTTTATTCCTCGCAATTGTCTCAGCCTCGCATAGAGAAGGTTAATAAAATTATTTTTATTCCTCCTAATCCATTCACTTACGTAGTGGATCTTTGGTGCGTCAAACTGGCAGCTTTTTCAAACCGAGAGCTCTTCTTTTCACTCAGAGGCTTTTCTCGTTCATTGTGCTTTATTGCTATTACAAAAAACAGTAAAAACGTCGAAATCGCGACGCTATTAGCGAACATAACAGCAACGTTGTCAGCCGAGCCCCTAAATCAACTCGACCCCCTTCTCGCCACGTGGCAGAAGACAAACGCTGGGCATCCTTCTCTCACGGACAGGAGGAAATTCCACTCTTGGCGCTCGGTACTTAAGAATTAGCCACACCCCTTAACACTCGACTAACTTGGCCTGATGTGTACGAATTGTCACCCCACCCCATCGATTCTCGTTCCTTCTTGAGTTCATCTTTGTCCGTTTCTCTCATACTATGTAAAGGGCAAAAGTAAGGGCGGGAGGAGAGGCAGAGACACGCGCCGCGCGTATAACGCGCGTGCTGCACGCCGCGCCG
>QKQZ01011638.1:0-10087 GCA_003595255.1 Solenopsis fugax | reverse complement strand
TATAGAAGTTGCAATGCTTGCTGACACGTTTCTTATGTTTGTTTTTGATTATTTCTCGTTTTCTACACCGATATATTAGTAAATCTTTATTAATGTTTACATCGTTACCACATGTACTACACTTTATTGAATTTATTAAAATACCGTGCTGTATTAAAAAATCTATTAATTTTTCCCTACAGGATATAAGGATAACAAAATCAAATAGTGTCATTGGCATGATGCTTGCCTGCACTACTGTGCTCGTGTGTATATAAATATACATAACTAAAGCAATTCATTTGTTTAATTTCGTTTATTTTAAATTTCGTGCAAAGTTACTAAAACGCATGCGCGTGCGGCCACCGTGCATGCTAACGCGACCACAGCGCATACTCAAGTCGCTACATCTCGTCGGTATGACAGGTATTCTAACCTATGGTAAATAGTCGTCAACTTTAGTGCTTGATATATCAGTTCGCGGGGCAGAGCGACACTTTTTTCTGCCAGATTCGTTCATTTTGTGTGAAAACGCGTCGAATGAACCTAATTTCGTCAAAATCGGAGGTGGTGTAGCTCTTGTAAATAATTACCCTTTTTTGTTTTTCTTTTTCTTTAGATTCTCTTGTTTTGGTATTGATAAATCATAACACCAGTTGATTCGTTTGTTCTTGGACGATGAGAATGGAGGGTATCTTAATTCTTTGGTGTTGTTGCGTCTCGGATAATGGTACATTATAGATACATTATCGCAGTTTTGTATGTATCCTTTTTTATCCAGATATAGGAACGTTTCAAGCGGTATGAATCCGGACGTAATTGTATGCTCGAAGTATATTAGATTCGGATATAGTGCACCGTAGATAAGACTATTTTGCGTTATTTTACTCGCTTGGAAGTAATGATCGCGAGTTAGGCTAATTATGAAGTCGTCAATTCTGGGGATGTTCGCTTTATTGTAAAGTTTGATTGTTGGCGTATTTTGTATAGTCTAATTCCGCTGTTCTAGTCATGGTTAGGCAAGCTCTTAGGCATTTTCTTTCGAATATTCTTATTTTTTCCATGAGAGACGCACTAATATTAAACTATATGGGATCCATATATAATAAAAGGCCTTACAAATAATTGATATGCAAATTATTTTGATATTCTGATTCAAGAATTTTGAATAGAATAATCTTTTCAAATGTGTGAAAGTGTTTTTTGCTTTTCCGAGCTATATATCCATATGGTCCTTGTAGTGCAGTCTTTCATCGATATTTATGCCTAAGTATTTAACGACATTTGTGTGTTTAACAGTTTCACTAATATTGTTTTTTAAAGCGCTTTCGATCTTAAAAGATTTATAATTTTTCCTAAATAGTATTGTTTCGCACTTATCTATATTTATCTTCAGTCTCCATGTTTCGTAATATTGTTCTAATTTTTGGAATATGTTTTGCAAATCAGTCTTTATTTTTGTTATCTACCTGTCAGCCACACTATGAGATTATCTGCGAAGGCGATGGTTTTGGGATTAACGGATTGGTTTAATTGGAATAGCTTGAGTATTTCGCTTGTGTAAATATTAAATAGTATAGGAGAGTTGACTGTGCCTTGCTGAAGGCCGTTGTTGATTTTATGCGCATTCTTTGAGCAAGTGTCTCCGCTGTTAGAATTGATCTTCCCGAGATCATGTTCCAAATTAGTTTGATTAAGTGGTTAGAAAACTTTTTTTTTATTAATTTGTATAATAACCCGTCTAGTCAGATTGTGTCGAACGCTTTTTCTAACAATAATTCAATGAGGCATGTCCCTACGCATTGTTTCGCGTTAAGCGCCTAGTTTATATGGGATGTTAATTTATTAATCGCATGAATTGTGGAATGATTGCGCTGAAATCCAAACTGGCATTCAGGGATGATACTGTTTTCTTTGCAGAATGAAGTGATTCGGTCATTAATGATAGCTTTGTATATTTTACTAATGTTTGGTAGGAGGCTTACAGGTCTATAATTCACGGGAGATGTTTTATCCTTGTTTTTCTTTAAAATGAATACTACTTTGGCAGTTTTACATTTGTCCGGGAAAATCACGTAATTTAATAAGTTGTTAAAAATAATTGTATAATTATATATTAGTATTTGGGGGATGTTTTTTAGTACTATGTTTGGTATTCCGTCTATCCCATAAGATTTCTTATTGTTTAATTTTCTGAATTTAATATTTACATCGTGAGTGTTCGTAAAGTAATTCGCGAATTCATCTTCAGGGTTAGAATCGTTTACTATATTTTTATCCTTGAATGAACATATCGTTACGTTTTTGTACCTTTTCTAAATTAATTTTGTCTTTAAATTTTTTGGTCTCTTTATTTATCATTTCATTTAGCTGTTCACAGTTGTTATTTAATTCTCTATTATTTATGCTGGCGAAATGGGTTCCCATTACGTTTAATTTATCTTGTAGTGTTTCGATAAGTGTGTTCCTGTCTATATCTTTTTCCAATTGTTCAATATTTATTCCAGCTTCATCAAGTCTAGTTGAATCAGCTGGTATTTTTAGTGTATCAATTTACGCTATTTCTTTTTTCCTGAATATTCTGTTTAATTGCAGAAACATATTTGCCGAATTCTTTTTTGAGATTCCTGTTATTTTATTTTTCCAGTAGCTATTTATAGAACTAGAAAATTCTATTTTTAATTTTTCTTTAATTTCGTTTAATTTGTTTTTTAGGTTTTCAATTTTCCTTGTATTGATTGCGGGCTAGTTCCTACGGGCGTGGTGTATTTGGGTGAGTATTTTGTTCTTCTGTTTTTGTTATTTTTTTATTTTTTCGTTTATATATGCGTTTACTGAGTTTGTGTCTTTTATTTTGGGGACATTGTTTTCCATTGCTTCTATAATTCTATTGTCGATTGTTTGCAGATATTCATTTATTTCCTGTAGAGACAAATTTTTATTATTGGGAATTTGGAAAGTAATTTCTTTCTCTAAAGATATATTTGCTAAATTTTTTCCAGTTTACTTTTATTAGATTGTATTTATGTTTTATATTTTCAGGATCGAGCTCCAGATCATTCTCTTCCTCCAGAGAGACTTGAAATCTAACTGCGTTGTGGTCGCTATCATAAGGTATATTGTCAAGGTATCGTTCATCGTCTAGATCATGAAACGTTATCCTATCGTCAGCTAGTACTATATCCAAGAAAGAGTTACCATTCGAGTACGATGGGTATTTAGTGCCGAGTAATCTTGTTTTGTGAGTTATGTTGTTGTTGTCCAGCCAATTTTTGAGCGCTATTCCTCGAGCGTTATTGTTTGGGTTTTTCCAGTTCATATGTTTTGCGTTTAGATCACTTGCTATTACGTAATAATTGTCTAAAGTGTCTAATTTAAGGGTTGTGAACATTTTATTGATATTCAGTATAATTCTTTTTGATTTCCGCATCTAGCATATGCCGCGATTATAAGCCATTTTTTATTTGTTCTTGTGTTAATTTTTATTATCATCTGCTGTTATGTAATAATTGTCTAAAGTGTCTAATTTAAGGGTTGTGAACATTTTATTGATATCCGGTGTAAATTCTTTTTGATTTCCGCATCTAGCATACGCCGCGATTATAAGCAATTTTTTATTTGTTCTTGTGTTAATTTTTATTATGGAGTGTTCTAGTATTTTTTCTGAAGTTGTTTTTGGAATTTCTATTTTTTCGTATTTTATACTTTTTTTTATTATTATGGCCGTATCCCCTCCCATGCCCTTTTCGTTTCGGTCGTTTTTTGTTATGTTATATTTCTCAAAAGTTATTACGTGGTTTTTATTTAATTTCGTTTCGCTTAAGAGTATTATATCAAAATTTTGTTTAGTTATTAGATTTATAAGGGTCGCTCTTCTTTGGTTTTTTATTATCAAGTTCACATTTATCGAGATTATTTTAAGTTTTTTTTAGAATTTTTTTATTCGCGTTTGTTTGATTATTAGCTATAACGTACATTTTAATTAAGAAATCTTTCCAATAAGGAAGCTATTGAGTTGATTCTTACTGAGTTGCTTTCTATTAGTTTCTCCAGTCTCAGCATATTATTTTTTGTCATTTACAGTATTTGTCTGTCGGTCTTCGTCGTTATAGTTTGTTGTTCCGTTTTGCGTATTGGTTGAGTTCCTAACTGCGTCTGCGTAGCTATATCTTGTACGTGTATTATTAGTATTATAAGTATTAGTTTTTTTTGTTACCTTTCTGTTGCTAATTAGATTTTTTTCTACTAGTCTTTTTCTGTTAGTTTGGGACAGCCAGTATAGGACGCGGGGTGTCCGTAATCATTGCAGTTGACACAGTAAATTTTTGTTTTTTCGATAGATATCCCTGGTGTAAGTTTACGAAAGATTCGGATAGGAAAATTTCTATTTGCCCGAATCCATTTTAGTCCAAAATCTGTACCCGAATGAGTCAGTTTTATACCGAGTGAATCCATGTTATACCGAGTTAATCCCCCTGGTGAAAGTATATGAAAGATTCGGTTTTATACCGAGTGAATCCACGAAAAATGAATCGCATCCGATTGAATCTGTTGTAATCTGCTAAAGTTGGTGGAAAGATTCCAGTCCGACTAAATCCGGTCTAAACCCTAACCTAACCGGATGCCTGATAAAAATCCAAGCGGTCACCGATCCAAGTCGTAAACGCGGCGAACGATGCTTGACTTCTGCGACTGCTGCGAACTGATCCCTTGTGATGATCTGTGAACACATACTAATACGTGTATATAACTGATACATCAGGTCAATATATGTTATCGAAAAGATGAAACATGCATAATTAAAATATATTATTTATATAAACATATAAAATCATATATATATTTTGGAATTATTCCCCTATTGCAAATTCTTGTATGTTCTTGTATATTCCTGTCCGAAATTCGTATGTGAACATTTTTCTTACAAGATCTCACAAGGATTTATGTTTTTGTAAGGAAGGTCTTGTAGAAAAAATTTCAATACGAATTTCGGACAGGAACATACAAGAATTTGCAACAGGATTGAAAGCACGGATTAAAAAAGTTAGAAAGCTTGTTTCGGATTGTTGTTGGATTCTGATTGAACTTCGAGAAATCGCGGTTTGAGAGGGATTGAAAACCTTGTCTGGACGAGCTTCGGATTCGTTTGGATTGAATTCACGGATTGAGGAGGATGAAAGTTTCTCCTAATGAGCTATTAAATTATTATTCGGATTGGATGCACGGATTGAAAAAGTTCGAAAGTTTGTTTCGGATTCATTCTGATTGAACCTCGAGAAACCGCACGGATTAAGAATCCTGGTAAAAGTGTCGGAAAGATTCGGATACAGATTTCGGACAAAAATGGATTCAGGCGGATAGATAAAAAACGAAAAATAGAAAGAAATATAGTTAGAAAGTTTTTTTCGGATTGTTACCGGATCATTCATGCCGATTAAAACTCGAAAACGGTACGGATTAAGGATTGAAAATCTTGTCCGGATGAGCTTCGGATTTGTTCAGATTGGATTCACGGATTGAGAAGGATTGAAAAAATTATCAGGATAGGTTCGGATTGAACTCCTGGATTAAAAAGGATTGAATGATTGTTTCGGATTGATTCGGATTCATTCGGATAGATCTTGGAGTTGATGCACGGATTGAAAAGGATTAATTCAGTTTAGAATTTGATTCGGTTTAGAACGAATTTCAGAACGGTTTGTAAAGGTTTGTATTAAATTCCTATCCGAAACTTTCACCAGGGAAGGATTGAAAACCTTGAGTGAGCCTCGGATTCGTTTGGATTGGACTCACAGATTGAGAAGGATTGAAGATATTATTTGAATAAGCCTCGGATTCATTCGGATTGGACTTAAGGATTAAGAAGGATTGAATGACTGTTTCGGATTCATTCGAATTAAAATTGTAAAGGATGTACAGATTGAAATTGATTTCCTGATTGTATTATGGATTCAATCGGATAGAATTTGGAGTTGATGAACGGATTGAAAAGAGTTACAAATTTGGTTTCGATGATTTCGGTTTAGAACGGATACAGATTTCGGAACGGTTCGTAAAAATTTGTATTAAATTCCTATCTGAAACTTTTACAAGGGATATGTGGCTGCCAGGCGCATTTTCCTGGCTCGTGTTTAACGTCGCATTTAACACATCTGTAAGGTAAATTACAATTATACGCCGTATGTCTTACACGCTGACATTTTTTGCATTGATTTGGTTCTCTGCGCATCAGTTTTTCCCAGTATACTTGCTGGTGAAAAAGATATTTTATTTTCATCAGGTTATTCAATTCGCTCTGTGGTGACAATTGTACAGCTAAAAGGTTGCAACACTTTTTTTTGAACGAGTTTCGGAACGCGCAACTATGACATGAGATGAGAATTGCTGCAACTAGTAAGGTTACCGCGAAGTGTCAAACGGCGGTATACAAGGTGTAATAGATAAAATTTATGCGCCAGGAGAAATAGGAGATAAGTATAGTCGATATAGTTTTTAAATAAATTTTGTAAATAAATATTTGCACATTTTTTCTGTATTTAATCGGTTTTGGTCTAATTAACTAAAGCTGATCCAATACAGAAGATGTGTTATTTATTAATTAAAGTATTATGTTATTAATTAACTTTTTCTTACTTTTAGAAGAAATAGAGAAGATAATGAAAACATTCAAGGATGAGATATTGGAAAAAAAGGTAAATAAAATTTTATTTTAATTATGTAAAATGTAAGAGAAAAAATTTTATAATAAATATATAATTAAAAGGGCATAGCAGGATAAGTACATGTATGCTGCCCCCGCACGAATCTGGTCGAGATTTTCACCATAAGTTGGTAGTTATGTAAAACTACATTTCCCAAAAGATTATATCTGAAAAAATTTTTTTATGAGAGTTATGAGGGTAAAACTGAAAATTTAAAAAATGAAATTTCTCTTCAATGGATGAACCGATTTCGATGGAAAAAAATATGTTATGGGGATCAATAATGCGGTGTTAGGAAAAATCATGAAATATTTTTTTGAAAAAGAACCGGTTAAAAAAAATTTCAAAATTTTTACAAATTTTTTTTTATTGGATGTACTTGAGATACTATCACCATTTTTTACCTAAAAAAGTCTTCGATTTATCTAGTATAACATATTTAATTTTCAAAACAATCGGAAGGGTAGTACATAGGTTAAAAAATTGAAGATTGTCATGTCGCGTACTATTTGTCAGGCGTTGCCTACACCTCGTTTTGAAACTGAAGATGAAGCAATTTATCATGTCACTAACGGCCACTTATGACCCATTGACATCTAGAATATTTCAGAAACTAGTCAAAATTCAAGATAGAAATTGGCTTTGAAAGAAATATTTCAAAAAAGATCTTTTGAAGCCTTACAAGTTGTGGAGCTTATTTATCATCAGTCCCCTCGCCTCTTACAAGTCGGAGTGCTTAATTTTTGTGAGTCCCCTCGCCTCTCACATATCGGGATGCTTGATTTTTGTGAGTTCCCTCGCCTCTCACAAATCGGGGTGCTTAATTTTTGTGAGTCCCCTCGCCTCTTACAAGTCGGAGTGCTTAATTTTTGTGAGTCCCCTCGCCTCTCACGTATCGGGGTGCTTGATTTTTGTGAGTTCCCTCGCCTCTCACAAATCGGGGTGCTTAATTTTTGTGAGTTCCCTCGTTTCTCACAAATCGGGGTGCTTAATTTTTGTGAGTCCCTTCGCCTCACAAATCGGGGTGCTTGATTTTTGTGAGTCCTCTCGTCTCTCACAAATCGAGATGAATTTTTTCGTCTCATACCCCCCTAATCTTCGTCGCTATCGTCCTCAATGACAGGAATGATGTCATTCTATTGAAATATTTCACTAAGGATCTGAGCCGGTTTAAAGATTTTTAACAGATATCTGTCATGAGCTAGATAGTAGACTATTGCAGCAATGTGTGAACAGCAGCCAACAGTTCTACCTCCATTTGCACAATCACATGCATACTGCAATAATCCAGAAATGCCAACACTATTGGGTTTATACTTCAAGAAGCATCTGTACATTTTCCGATTAATATAACGAGATGGAACTTGCAATTTTAGTATTGGATTGTTCTTTAACGTATTGCAGTTTAATGTGACCATCTTTATCACACATCTCAGCTAAGTATGACACTGCTTGCGATAATTGATAAGTTCGGTGAATAGAATTTTCAAGTCTTTAATAGTCATTTCGGGAAAATCCGAGATGTCTTCTGATGAGATATTGTGGAAGATCAGTTTTTTACGCAACCATCCTTTTTCTTCTGTCTCAACAGCCAAAGTATTCTCAACATTCTTTCTGACTCTCATTCTTTCTACGATCTCACTTGAAAATTCTTCATCAGATTGTAACCTTTTTCCAAATTGATTATTGAGGAATGATGCAATTCGGAAGTAGGTACCAATTTTCGGAAGCATTTTATTGTCTAATTTATGATCTAGGAGTCGGTATTTCTGTTTTATTATTCCATGAACAGCTTCAACTACCCAACGAATTTTCGTCACATAACGGAACTCGTTTGATTCCTCGGTTGTTTACGTTTCCCTTTTAAAGCAGGCATTAATACTCTGATTTTTTTTAGTTCTAACTCAGTTTTTATATCTCTGAAACCGCGATCAAGAACCATAACGTTTTCTTTTAACAACTTACACAAAGTATTCGGGTTCTGAAGAACAGTTTTTAAGATCTCTGCATCATTCATATTCGCAGGATACGGACCTAACATATCAACCGCATATCCATTAGTTGTGCAAATTGTGAAAGGTTTGCATAATGGAACTTTCTTCTGGCCTGAAAAAGTTTTCCTTTGAAATTCATTGTTCGAACTTTTTTATGACGCGCATAAGTTCCATCACAGATTAGGAATAGATGTTCATGAATATCAAATAAGTTCTTAGCAATTTCAGTTGTGTGGTTTTCAATGAGATCGTCTCTGTTGGAAGAAATTATTCCAAAACGATATGGCAATACATCTTCTTCAAATGATTTGAGTACTGCTGTTGAGTATTCGGAAATAAATTGTTCGTGTTCAATTTCAAGAATGGAAGCTAACATTTTATTTGAATTGCCTGAGCGAAGTTTTAAAAGAAACACAACAAGCGCTTGAGTAACTGTGCGGGTCTGCCTGTTTCGCATTGAAGTTAACATGTCCCTTAATATAATATTCTCCCATGTTAAACCTATAAAAATAAGAAACTGTTTCCCGGAAAGACTGAAATCTCCGATCTTATCATAAAATGTAGGGTCACATTTATTAGAGAGACTTTCCATCATTTTTGTCAACTCCGAGGCGCTAAGATTTTACGAATTGGAATATACTCTTAAACGGCTAAGATCTTCGTCATAGAATCGATTTCTAATTAAGTGATTTCGACAACACCGATTGCCTACTAGTATATGAAGCCTCATCTTAATGAAGGATTGCATACGAGCTTCATTTGGAATGACAATGATATTTTTTTTAGCAAAACAAATACAGCAATACTTGTGAGTCGACACGGTTCGCTGGATTTGATTCATTCAATTCGTTCATCATTCGATTTGTCTATCTTAGGTTTAAGTTGTATACTGACTGTTGATTCATTAGAAGTTGATTGTTCATCGCTTTCATCATTAAAATCGAGCTTGTTTTTTTTATACTGGAAAATTCGACATTTTCCACACAAAATGTCACGAACAACAATTGTTCGTTGAAGATTATTACTGAAATAAATTGCTTCATCTTCAGTTTCAATTTTCTTTTTTTGACCCGGTACTTTATATATAAACCTATCACACCCAGCGCATTTACAATTCTTCACTGACATAGACATTTTCCACTGTACCAAGTATAGCAACAAAGAACCAGTATATCAAATATTTTTATAGCCAGTATAGACAGTAGCTGGTTTAGAAGATGGCAAGCATATCGATTGACTATCCTGATCTGAGCCTGAGAGCTCCGATTTCGCTTCTTATATAGTAATAATTCGTAGGAGCGAAGTGTTAAGAGACGAATTTTACTGTTCCCGGAAAATTCGGAGTTATGGTTTTTGCCGCACTTAGGGCCTCTGAATACCTCGTCCTGTCGCGTGCCGCGCGGCTCGCGCCCT
>QKQZ01011627.1:0-19305 GCA_003595255.1 Solenopsis fugax | reverse complement strand
GAATCTATTTGCCGCGGGCAGCACGCGGCGCGGCGTACGGCGCGTCACGGACGGTCGCGAATGTCGATTATTTAACGTGAGAGGCGTACGTTGACAGCGATTTCGCGGATTATAAACATTACGTTTTACGAATTTTTGATTGTAAAATATTGCGTCTCTCAATTAATGAAACGTTGAATCTCAAGAACACGGAGGACACCGAGTGTGTACGGTGCTTTGATCTCAAAATATGTCTAATAAAAGACCATAAAGTAAAAATATTTCCAATGACAAAAATTATTCATATCTTCTTTTGAAGGATTAATATCTGATATATTTTTTAAGGATGTTTTAGTTATACGATAAGTTTGTTTTTTATTGTTGCACTGGACTGCACTAGATTGCTCTAGAATTTTCCTTCTTACTTTCACCAAATTTTAAACATATTTCAAACATATTTCACTTTAAGTAAAGAAAGTGTACACTAGTTCAGTTATAAAAAAACAGGTCTGATATTTGGTTATTCTTTCTCTTTTTTAATCAACAAATTTTGGTCCTGAAACCAGCTACAAAGGACAAAATATCAAAAATTAGTACATGTAAATGATGATTGTGACGTAAGAATTGCGTGTCTGCTTTCTGTGCTAAAGATCCAGGTTTAAATCCATCCAGAATATTTTGCTAACAATAAGATAGTCACTATGGAGCATGCATAAGCATGCATCATATGAAGACCACGATCTTCAGTCAATAGATACAAATATTCATTGTACATCCATCGATTGATTTTCTTGTATACTTTCCGTAATATATTCCATAATACTTGTGAAATTTTAAGAAAATATTTTTATTTTGATATATTTTAACAAAAATTATTAAAATTATTACTGATAAAAATTACAGTTTATTAATAAGGCTTATATAAAATATGTTTAATTTTCAAATAATAATATAATATTATAATATATAATTTAACAATTAATTTTATACTGTTTATTAATTTTGTAATGTTTAAATTTTTTTCTAATTAAAGTAAAACTTGCTTCACAATGTTTCTGCGCTTACAATTCAATTTAAATACGGTTTGAAGGTACGATTTAAACTAGTTTATCTTAATATTTCCTGTTAATATCCTATATTGTGAACCCGATCCAAACCTAATAAGAATTTAATAACTCAATTCGATATAAACCTGATGGAGATATCCAGATAAGGACCCGACTGCTGTGCTGTATACATACATTACATGACTGATCAGGTCCCGATAAATTTACCTTATCATGACTTGATAATGAAATAAGGCTAGAACCTGGTTCAATCTAGCTAGAACCACTAGACAAATTTCTAGTTGGGTAATAGAATACTCTATAAAATTTTTATATTTTTGACTATGATGGACACACACGTGTATCCTTAAGGATTAATATATCTGATCATGAGAAACTAACAAAAGAGCAACCTATCTCAAATCAATCAGATTTTGCAGACAATTGGATCTTGAAGGCTAATAAGAAACATCGTTTTAATAATCGAACTATGACTGGTACATACGTCGAGCACCAATTTCGTTTTTTATTAATAATATATGCGAGAATGTGTGATTCTTCTTGGAAACGGTAGTATTAAAAAGTAGCAACACAAACCGGTTGATCAATGATCAATCTGTAATTTGATTGACAGCGTGTAATTATCGAGTCGGCTTAGCAAAGCAATTAAAAGTCAATCTAAATTGTCTTTCGTTTGCATCGTCACTGTTTCGTGACTGTGACACCGGCGATTCAGCGTTCCCTTTATCGTTTGGCAATTGGTTCCAGGCGTGACAGGAGTTCTTGATTTCATCAGTTGCTATTTGTCGCGGTTGAAGGTTCTTCCGTCGTATTTTAGCACAGCGAAACATAATCATTTTGCGGTATCGCATAATACATAATAAAATAAAGGAATTGGAGAGAAGAATACCTAATCCAAGTCTTACATATAATATTAAAAAAAAATTGAAAGCAATGATGAGCGAAGAAATAATTCTTTTACTATTTGGCATGCTATGCTATTAATGTAAAACATGATTTTTAAAAAAACATCGCTCTTTTATTTCTTGTTCTCTCATATTTTGTCTCGTAGGGTAGGAGGCTATCGGAGGCAACCGAAGTCATTTGTTTCGAACGATAAAGTTACGATCGGTCAGTCCGTCGATCGTCACAAAGACTAGATCCAGTTAGCCCGTCCGCCGTGGATCGCGCTAAGACACGATGACCATTTAAATGTCCAAATGGACTAGACTTTATGCACGGAGATAATTTCATAATGATTTACTGGCCGTTCCCTCGAAAAGCTTGCACTCCAATGGGCGCGCTGCTTTCTTTCGTCGCAAAGTGATAAAAATGCGCCTTACACCGCGTGTGGTGACGGGTCACTAATTAATCCGTCAGGAAACTAAACTGCTAACTATTGTGCATTACATCATCGTCAAAAAGATGAACGACAACGAATAACAATGACCGTTGTTTCTTTTGTCGATACGTAGCGAGACAATTTCATAAATCGCGTGTTTATAAAATATAAAGATGTAAAAAAAAAATATACGCAGATCTGATATAAGTAAAAACAAAAACATGAAAATGTTGAAAAAAAAGTATATATCAGATTATAATTTTTTAACGCATGTTAATAAAGCTTCTATTCCAATTTTTTTATTACCGTTTAAATAAGGATATGTATGGATTTTTAAATTACTTAATTAAATATGTTTAAAAATTAAATGGTTTTAAACAGTGTTGAAGTGACATATTAGATATATGCAGATTATATCATTATTTTTTAAACGCATGTACATATTTAATTTCTATTACTCGTATTTCTGAAAACTGTCAATTATCTTGCCAATGTAGAATATAAATTTAAGTATAAAGAGTATCAATTAAGTATAATTATGCAGCCGATTAATGGAATATTCTCATTTCCATCGCGAGATTTAATTGAAAATGCATATCTTTGGAATTAATACGACATGGAGATATCTACTTGTTAGTAACCTTTTTTTGTCGATAAATGGATTAATGTGCTCTGTGCGTGTTACCTTACATGAAACTTTTCTCATGAACGAGAAATATAAATGCCATTCCTACGATCAATAAAAGTAAAAGAAATGTACATTGAAATAACTGCCCTTGATTCCCAGCACTTTAACGAAACTTTCTAACTTCAACGGTTTCACGTAACATTTGGAAACAAATGTCATGACGATAATTCAAGTTTTTGAGAAAGATTTCTTACAAAGAAAAGTTTTACAAAGAAAGAAACAACTTACTCTTACAAAGAAAGTTTGTAATTAAACTTCTATTCTTGCTTATGTCATAATATCTCGTTTCCACGTGTACTTTCAGTAATAAAGGGGTATTACAATGATAAAGAATCAAGATAATAATCATGACAAAATTTCTCGAGTGCACGTGATCGATAGACGCTAACGAAATGAGGCAGAAGTTAGCGTAAATGCAACTCTACGCTGAATGGAAATCAAGGTGCTCCCTATTAATTTTAACCAAACGGATTTGCCTTTCAAAAACGACGTATTCCCTCTTGCACATGAATAAGACGATTTCGAAACTCGCGCTTGTGAGTGTCGAACGAAATAAGATACACTGACGCGTCTCGTTAGACGTCGTTCGTCCATTATCAATTCCCCTCGCATTAGCATAAGTCCAACGACTGACCGCTGCGCGGTGAAACGGGAAGAATTTATTTGTGATTCGACCATAACAAATTATTCACAAAATTAAGATAACGCGTTCTCTTGCCATTTATCGTCCTGCCTATCTCTCGCAAATTTTCGGAAAGAATTAGTGCCATTTGTAAAAATGAAATTCAATTTCGGTTTTCGCGACGGCGACCGTTATCTAACGCGCGTTATTGTACCGTCGTCACGTTGCCAAGGTTATGAAACTGTACTGCCTTTATTAAAAGAATGTAAAAAAGAATAACGGCCGCTCGTCATCGTGTCTAATTGTCTGCAGTAATGACTAGGTGCAGCGACCGGCGTAGTGCACTAAAACCTATCCGTCCGTTAAATGGAACTGCGTAAAACGGCAACAAACGGGACGAAGAGTTATTTCTGGTCGATGACAACCCAATTCCGCGACGAATGCCCTCCACTGAAAAATGTGCCTCGGACAGAAGAGTGCCACTGCTTTTGTAACGCTAAAACGCGCGACTAATCTTATATAATAGACTTTCTGGTCACGTCTTTATCGTTCTTTTATCAGAGATAGCAGGAAGATAATACTGAATATAATGCACAATATATTCTTACATAAGAACTTTCTTTTATGAAGAAAAATATTAAACTAGTCAAAGAAACCGTTTCAATTAGATTCTTCATAGAAATATTTTATACACAGACCATTGCATAAACGTTATTGTACTTTTGAAGAACTTTATTATAAAATAATTACACTGAAAGAAAGTTTTTATGTTCAAGTAAATATATTTTAACATCATTTCCTTGTTTTAAATAAATATTAGTTAATATAAAATGATATATTTATAAACTTGGGGAATATTTTTTTCAAATAAAAAAATGATATTAAAATAAATATATTTACTTGAACATAAAAAAATTTTTTAGTGTATGAAATGTTAAAATAGAAACATTTAATATTTTTCAAAAATGGATTATAAAATAAATAAATATTCATACAAGTGCGATTTACAATGTAATCTTAAATATTTATCCGAAGTAATAATTTGAAGAAATTCTGAATTTTATGATAATGTTTATTTGATTTTTATTATGTCGATTTTATATCGATACGACGTCACTCGGTATAAGCCTGATTATTGTGTGTTTTCCTAACGCGCGACTGGCACGAACGTCGTGCATGGTAACGTAAAAATGTCGATGAGGTATACGATAACCGGCAGGAATAATTCCGTCGAGCAAATAAATTTAATCGTACCGTCGCGTCGCTCGTAATTAAAAATATTATTATAAAAGTCTCTTAGAACAGCACGTAAAAAAGAAACAATCCATTCGTATTAATTAATCATTTTTTACTCAAGAGCACGTTTTTTTTTTTTAATTTAACATTGTACCGAGGAATTTTACACACCTGCGAAAATTATGCTCGGCGATTTCTTTGACGATCGACGATCGGCGATTGTATACTTTCGCGTGTCACGTTTAATCAGTCGCATAATGAACATGAATAATGGACATTTTGACAAAGTTAAATGACCTTTGAATTTATGCAGATATAATTAAAGCTGATTATGCGAATGCTGTGATAATTATTATTGTTTCCTATCACGTGACAAGGAATTTTATCTTGGAATATTTATCTCTTTTAAGAATGTATAGGTCATATCGCAAAACATTACCAAAAATATAAAAATTTCATAGAATATTCTAGTATAATTATTACGTTTGAGTATCGTAGTAAAATTTGAGCACAATTCACTTATAGGTTTAAAAATTATTTAATTTATTGTTTACTCTTGATTTTTATCGCGTAAAATCGCGTTTTGTAATACTTATTTGCAAATTTGATGAGGAAGTAGCATTATCAATTAAATCAAAAATTTTACATATACTAAAAAAACTCTAATAAATATTCGTGCAAAAATTCATTTAGATTCGCTTACTCGTTTAAAAGTTATTTATTTAAAAATGCAGCAAAATGTAATAATTTTCGCTGCAAAAACCATTATAGATCAAAATTTTCATTATTCTCTTTTGTGCAGCTAGTTTCAGAGCCTAAATTCGGGCATTAACAATTAAAATTTTTTGTTGATTAGAAAAAAAAGAATAAACCTAGAGACGCCTTTTTAAATTTCAATAACTTTTAGCTCGTATTGTGTAGCCAAAACACCCTGAATTCCATATCAGCAGAATTTTAAATTAGTATAACAGGATACTTAAGACAGTATCTAAAATAATATCTATAAGAAGTTTCTAAAGCATATTGGTAACGCTGATTATTCTTCAAGTAATAGTCGCGAGTGTATTTTTCTCAACGTTCAAACTTCCGCGTCGAAACGATTTGCAATCGCGTAGATTAATAATCCTCTCGTATAACACACCGCGCTTGTCCGTACAGACAGCGACGCGCGCAATACTCTCTCTCTCTCTCTCTCTCTCTCTCTCCCCCTTCGTAAAATATCATTTTAGAACTCGCGCCGGTAATTTGTTTCTTTCAACAAACGCTTTCCCCGATTTCGCGATGGTCTGGCACGCGAAGATATACAGTCGGCGTCGCGCATACAGGCGCGCAAGCACGTAAACGTGCACGGCCGCGCGCACACGTGCGCGTGCATCCGCGCGAGCTGTCTCGGAACGGCGGTATAATTCAATTCCAGGTGGAACTACCTGCCTGACTAGGTACAGCCGTTGCGGCTCGAACAAGTGGAGGCAAATGAGATCCAGTTAAATTTGAGTTTAGTAAGTTAGCGCAAAGTTGGCGCAACTCCGTGGCTCGTCACGCGGAGCACCGAGCACCGGCCCGATAGCGTACACGCGGTGTAATTGCAATTAGCATATATCACAGTGGCGTACTCGGCACTACGAGCTCGCCGGCACGCAATCTCACTGGCGTAGCCAACCTCGAATGCAGAGACAGACGACTTTCGCGATCGTCGCTTTCAGCGTTTCGGATTTATAGGAAAAGACCACCTCATCATCTACTTCTAGATAATCGGTCGATTGCAAACTTTTATCTCTAGTTTTGTTAACTGCAATTGCTTTGTAAGTATTCGGCAAGCGTACGAAAAGTATGCAAATATCCCTGTGAGCACAATATTCCTANCTTTGTAAGTATTCGGCAAGCGTACGAAAAGTATGCAAATATCCCTGTGAGCACAATATTCCTAGAATATTATTAAAAATTAAAATAATATTCCAAGAATATTATTCAATATTTTTAATATTATTTTAATATTATGGGAATATTTTGTTACTGTTAACCCTTAAACACATAAGTGGGTCTGGGAGACCTTCCCGAAAAAACTTTATTTTTGTGCCATTTTATTTTAGTTGAGCAATGAAATTAGTCAATCATATCGGCCGATAGGGGAGACTTCAAACTTTTTTTCCACCTAGCCCGAATCTTCTTTCTCATTCCGTCTTCACACAGCAAGCGATCAAATTTTCGGAGAATTTTCAGTAGTGTGTTTAAGGGTTAAAAGTCTGTTTTTACATAATATTCGTGGTATATTACTTCAATATCCGTGGAATATTACGAAAATGTTCTACAAATATTATTGTAATAAAAAATTAATATGAATTATACATAAAATATTCATAAACATAATTATTACATTTAAAAGTTATAATATTCCCAATAATTGAAAACATTGAAGTAAATAATATTATTTACTTCTCATATAATATTCATATAATATTATCAGAAGTGGACAAATAACCACTTTTTATTAACATTATTTAATATTAAATCATATTGTAGTGCTTACAGGAGTATGAATGGTGCTAATTCAGAAAGAAAAAAGATATAAAAAAATATTTGCAATAAATTATTTGGAGAGAGAATATTCGAGAGAAGAAAAAAGTGCTATTCCTCTTTTTAATAACATAATTAACATAATTGCATACACGAATTACATAATTGCATACAGGAAGATAACGAAGCTAAATCTTATCAAATCGTTCGCTTCCGAAAAAGGAAGACGTCGTTCCTTCCACTCCTCAGACTTTTATAATACATCGTCCGGCGATTTTAGGATAGCTTGCACACAAGTTGATTCCGAGCCCGATACTTCGCAGGAGTATTGTAAGCGTCTCAAGCCGACCGTGCAATCTCGTTTCGGGATAAGCATAAGTATACATCATCTCGAGAATGCTCCGGAATCCCGCGGACGCAATAAAATCTCGACGCTGCAAGTAATTACGTCGTAAGAAAAAAAAATCCTCGCATCTGCGCGCGTTAACGCGTACCGCACGTACGTGGCGCGAATTCGAGGGACGCGAGTGCGATCTCGTAATGTTCAAATCGCGGTCCATCCCGCGGCTCGCAAGGAGGGACGCAAAAATGGCGCACTAACGAAGTAATTACGGTGAGAGCCGTGGCGAATTGGCCGGGCGCTCTAACGACGGGCAATTTGTTGGCAGGAGGAAAACGTTTCCGTGGAAGTTTTAATGAAATGTTTTAATCAGACCCGGTCCGATAATATAAACGCAACGTAATCGTAATTAGCACGCATCGCGCGGTCTTATCGGCGAACGCACTGGCGTAAGCGCTAACAATCCGCTCGCGATTTTTGCTCGAAACTCCCCTCGTTCGGGCACGATCGCTCGCGATACTGTTATGGGTTAAAAGCAGGGGGAACATCATCGTTTTGGAAATGGCAGATGACACTCTTGCAATTGAAATTCTTCGTGAATTTTATCTGGCAATTTCGCAACACTGAGAATATCATCTTATCAGTGTACACTGAACATAAACTAAGAATACTCATTGATAAATTAACACAAGTAAATAATCTATATTAAATTGTGATGTTACTATATATTGAGATACAATTTAATTTCAAGCTAATTTACGTAAACATTATTATTGTAGTTCTATATAGTTCTGTTATTATATAATTATATATAATCTGTTAGTATATAATTATATATAATTTTTACATTTTCAAAGCGAGAGAATTAAATATCCTTTATAAACTTATCTCGCTCTCTATTAGATAAGAAATTAAATTAAGCTTGCGCTATTATTTTCACATAAATAAAAATTATTTTATCAGATAGTTCCACAAAAAGAGACTGAAAAATAATAAACCGTTACTCTTTGCTATAAACGTAGCTACAAAAAAATTGCAACATAAAACTTTATGATTATGCAAAAGTATGTGTAATTTATTTTATCTACAATGTTCTGAATTAATTTCTACTTAAATGCTAAAGACTCGTAATAAGAAAATTCCCAGAGTTGGCACCATTGGGGCAAGGAAGAAAAAAAAGAAATATTATTTTTCCATTTAACTGTCGTATAATTACTGAATTATCAGACAGTCATCTTCTAAAACTGTAACGATTTGTAACCAAGAAATTCCGTGAATTTCACGCGTGTAACTATGCATTTTCATACCTGAGCATGCGTCTCGCTCTGGTACCTTTAACAATCTAATAAGTGTCAAGCTACAGCTATACATTGCCGGTGCTTTGTCTAGAGAGTTCTTTATGCCGGTTGCGATGCAGTCTCATCTACAAAGTAAGTAGTTCAGCTGTTAACGGTTAACGGTTTATCCTTTTATTATTTAGCTTTTATATCACTTTGACATATTATTCGCTCACAAATGTATCTTACAATCGTATACGTGTAATCCATATCTTCTCTCTAAATATATATAATTTAAAATAATGAATTTTATATCTTTTGTGCGGCAAATCTGATATAGCAGACTTAAATAAGAATAATAATAAATTAATACCGTAAAAAGACAGATGCTGAACCCGACAAACGAAAATGAATTGAAATGAATAGAAATGAATTCATTTCGACATTTTCGATTTCGCGTTTCAGATTTTTCGAATCCATTTGAATCCAAAAATAATATGGATATGAATACGTCCGAATTTAACATGATGAATAACTTATATTTCAATTCATTTGAATCCAAAAATAATATAATGGTGACATGAATCCATCCGAATTCAAAATGATGAATAGCGCATTTCGTATTTCAATTCATTTGAGTCCATTCAAATCCAAAAATACTCGGGGACTCAAAAGCGCAAACTCGAATAAATTGAAATGAATTGCAAATTTCAATTCATTTGAATTTATTTTCGTTTATTGGGAGATTAATGTTCCAGTTTATAGATAATGCTATAAAATAATGCTATAATATAGTGTATATATTATTCTATTTAAATAATATTAGAATATATATAAAGGACATTTTGTCAGACTTAAATGTTTTGTTTTGAAGTATTCTTCAATTCAATCATACACTTCCTTGGGAATAAAGTTGCATTTGGTATGCCAAGGTTAATGCAATTGCATTTCACGCTTTCCCGATTCTCGTTGATCCGCAAATATTACGACTTATTATATGCGTCCATTGAGGAATCTGGTCGATTATTGTTGCAAGCGAGGAGAATTAGTCGCCGCGACTAACTCGTAATAACGAGCCGCGAAACATGAAGCTTGTCGATTCAATCGAACGGTTGAAGCGCAACGTGAATTATCCGTGCTTTTTTCAATGAATGTCGAAATTACACTAAAAAGTGACGAATGATCAATGATTATCGAACAAATTATAATGGATAAATACAATAAATGATTCGCGATGCTTAAAATCATAATAAAAGATTAATATTATGATAAAATAATGATTCGTGTACGTTTGACTGAACGATTCTTCTTTATGTTGGCAATGTACTACAGCGAATAAATAAGTACAGAATATTATTTTTCTGTCGATCTAGATTTTTAGAATAATATGCAACAGTAAAAGAACAAACACAGTACAAAATAGCTAGAAATGAATGAAGTCTTTCCATATTTAGACAGGAAAAACGGATATATAGTTGTTAGTATTCCGATGTTTCACAGACATCAGCGTCCGATCGAAACTCTTGAATGCACCGTCATCGTTCTACCATCATTAATTCCGAGAACGCGAATTAATTTACAGCGACGCGGCTCTATTAAGATTATCGTCATCTGGTTTCCCGATACGCGAGATAAAACGTCCAGTTAGCATTTAACGATCGGTGATAGCAAACGGTCCTATAAAAAGGTCGATCCACCGCGTAGTAAAAATTGCGGGCCCTCGCGGCCAATTTATAACGGCGCGACTTGATTAGAGCAAAATCCCTCGAGACGGCACGAAATTTGCGCGAGACGTCGTAAACGTCGACGTTTACGGGTTCGATAATATTATTCGTGGATACGTTTCGAGATGAGTTTTCCAGCTTGCGATACCAGCTGTAGAATTGGTCTTCTTTTCAGCCAACAGTAAAATAATTCATGATTGTTAAATATTATGGATTGAAAGGAATCGAAATAAAAACGTGCTGAATTTGAAAATAACGTATCGAACATAGAGAGTTTTAGTCAACGATTCTTTTAAGTAAAAGTACTTTTTAAATCTCAAAGAGTGAAATGTCACTCTAAAAGAGTGAAAATTGAGTTTGTGCAATTATTCGAGTGATTTGCCACTCTACAAGAGTCAAAAATAATTCCTACATAAATTCTATTCAGGAATCCTATAGGAGTAATTTCTGATTTGGTACTTTTATAAAATAGTAAATTATTCGAATAATTGCACAAGCTCAATTTTCACTCTACAAGATACAGGGGAGAGTTGCTGAATGCGTACCAGTCTCCCAAAGCGTACCTCTTCAATATTTTACATTTTTACTTCATATAAGCAACAATTGACAAAAATAAAAAGTAAATAAAAAATAAGTAGACAAAAATTCAACAAGTTTTATCTTGTTTTATGCATGTTATCAGCATTTTAGAAAAGTTAATACATTTGATGTAAATTTTTCATCAATTTATATAGCTAATAATAACGTAATTATACAAGTTTATTTCGAAATGTTATATCTTTATAAAAAAAAACTGTTGCAAAATATTTTATATCTATTGTATATACATATTTATAATTATTTTAAAAATTAAAATCGATATTTTTATAAACTCTATCAAGTTTCCTAATTCGTACTACTACAAATTTTACTACAATACAAATGATACTAATAAAAGATTAATAAGTGATAATATTAAAATATTAATAATTGTTATGAGTAAAAATATTTGCAAAACATTTACAAAAATAAATTTTAGCCAGTTTTATTTCGGTATCATACCTTTTCATTATTGTTATTTATTAATTATTGAATATTTTATTGCTTTTCCGATAAATTATTAATAAAATAAGCATCATTTAATGATTCCTTATATTTTAATTACTTTAATGCATAAATTCGATATTTTCGAAGACGATACGATTTAAGAGATCACAGGTACGCTTTAGGCGACCAATTTTCTAAATCACATCTTCCACAACATGTTACAAAAAAATTTATAATAAATTAATTTGTTATTATTGAAAGTTTTAATATGTAATAATGAATGCCTAAAATATCAAGCTATAATTTCGAACTTTGATTTGCATTCAAAACATACTAAATGTGAAATGTAATAAAATAACTTGAGTAGTACGCATTTAACAACTCTCCCCTACAGAGTAAAATATGTGAAAAATTATTTAATAGTTTACCTTACAAATTTTTAAAGGTGTAAGTATATTGAGGTATTTATTCTTCCTAAAATTCTTTGTGCAACGTTTCATCTCTTAACGTTCCTTAATTTATAATACTTAATACAATTTTATCTTTTATGTTATTACTACTAATTTTGCCTTTCATACATTTTTATTTAAGTCTTATGTCTCCCTATCTTTTCATTTTTAAATAATTTTATGGATATTATATCCATCCAATCAGTTGACGATCAGCGATGCGTCGAGAGCAGTATCGAGCTCGTCACTCAAATCTATATCGCGAATGTCGAATATCGGAATGAGAGAGAAGCGTGACATGCAATTTACGCTTGCGCTGTATCAGCCGCAAGCGTGGAGGATCGTCTTATCGTAAACGGTAATACTATGTATGCTAAACCGGCGCGGCACCGCCATGTTCGACGGCCGGCAATTACAATTAACAGCAAAACGGGGATGTCGTAAAATGCAATTAAACATTATTACCTCTCGTCTAATGGTCGTCGCGGCCGTGAGCGCACGCACACATAAATACACGGAAATAATGCGCGGACGCGATGCGGGCACGTCGCATCGCATGCTTACTTTGTTAGTACCACTCGACGTTGCGCAGTCAATAAAATCGTCAATGTGCGATGCCGTAATTGCCGCATCCGCGTACGACCTGAGGCGTAAATTACGATTTTTAATCGCGACGCGCGCGCGGTCAAGCGTGCGCGTTTGACGTGCAGATTCTTTAATTAAAGACTAAGAATTTACGGCAGAGAGAAAAAGAGAGAAAGGAGGGAGGGAGAGTACGGCAAGGCACAATCCCTTTTCGCTACAAATAAAGCGGACTGGCGTCTTACGATTGGCGATGGATACAAACTTAACCGCCGGCATTATTGTTGCGCGATTCGCGATTCGCCGTCCTAGCAGTAAAACGAAATGTTTGTATTTCATTAAATACCGTTTTATATCCTCTCACAACCGCAAACCTCCGCGTGATTGCGCAAAAATGGATTTTAATTAAAAGACATTCAATTGTTAAGAGTTATGCCGCCTACGTCTTTCTGGGTATTGTATAGCAATTTTATTTCATCGCGCGTAACCGCTCCGTGCCTTTCTTCTTTTTTTTTGTACTCCGACTTACTCAAAGAGAGTAAGAGAGAGAGAGAGAGAGAGAGAGAGGTCAGACACTGAGATTATACCGCGTTTCCGTGGACCAGTCTGCGAAACACGCTCCGTAAAACGCCGCGTCCGTGTTTTATGATACTCTCTGTATAACACGGATTCGACGCGGATCGATCGGGCATTATTGAGTTCACGTGGCTTTCATTCGGTTATATCGTTACCGAAGCGTCTCGGCGATCGGCTTAAAAATAGAGACGTTAACAAAATGAGACGCGTTGGCAGCTCGACGCTGTTTTTGCCGGGTCCGCGAGCGCCACAATGGCGTTCACGGAGGAACGCTCGGAGGACAATGGTCAGTTGATGGTTTTCGTGACCCAGGCCCGTCCCCTCTCGCCACCCCGCTCCGTTCACCCCCGAAACGAGATATCGGAGACGCCTATCAAGCTATTACGCGTTGAAGAATTAACGCCATTAGTGACTCGACTTTTCTCGGTGGCCCAATCTTTTTTTCGGCCCGGCTACTCCGTCGCTGAACGAGTCAGATTTCTCGACTCACGAGGATGTATTGTGTCCGCTACGAGGCAGATAAAGTCGTTTACGTAACGATAATTTTTTTCGTCCGAAAGTTTCCCCTCTCGCCGTGCAAGAAATTAATAATTTTCAATGTGACGCTCGCACGTGAGCGGTACGAAGGAGATATAAAAATACGCTTCAAGCTGTCCGCGAGACTGGAGATAAACCACCCTATACCGTAAATGCGTGTTTAAAGTTTAACGACCAAGTTACTATCGCACGTTATCCGTTCGTCTATCGTTATCTTTCGAAGCTGCACCAAATACAATCGCAACGCGTCGAAACAACCCTTTTCGCATTATCTGTAATAAACAGGACCAAACGAGGTATGGCCCTGACTTTACGAGTTTCCCCTCAGTTAGCGGGTGCGATAAAGACTATCGCTGGTTCACAAGCCGCGCCGTTCATTATAACGCACGAAAAAAGGCAATCAACGGTTGTCTCGTTATTGGATTATGATTATTATCATCTCGGATAGACAATCAAGGATAAATCTAATTTTAAATACGAAAGGCTACGATCGATTATGCTATATCGCGATCTAGTTGGTGTTTATTAAGTTGTGATCAAGGCAAAATAACACATAAATAATTTTAGTCGTAAATGTGAATTATGAACATTAAAGAAAAAAATATTGTTTATTATAAAAATGAGATGAGGATATATAGACCACTCATGAAAAACTAACGATAATAACGATACATGGAAAGAACGGTTTTGCTAAAGTATCTAAAAATTTAGTTGAATACAGATCTGAAAAGAATTTTGTTAGGCTATCAAAGTAATTATGCTGAACTCTCAAACTGAACTGCTAGAATATAAAAATGTTTTGCAGCATTGCTTGCATCATGCTTGAACATCCGTCACAATTATTTTGATGGTCCATAAAATTATTTTCAGATCTGTAGCCAGCTAAATATTTAGATACAGTACACGGAAAAAAAATTAGTATCAAATCAACAATTCATTGTTTCATATATAAGCAAGAATATAAAATCTTCTTGAAAATTTTATAATCTTAAACAGACATAATTTGCTAACATAAAGAAATTTTGTTTCTTCATGTAAGCAAATTATGTCTGTTTAAGATTATCAAATTCTTCCTAGAAAATTTTATATTCTTGCTTATATATGAAACAATGAATTGTTGATTTGATACTCATTTCTTTCTGTGTAGAGCTTCCCATATCCGAAGTTCCATTATCCGAATACTTTAATATCCGAACGTTCTACTATCTGAATGTTCCATTATCATTAAATATTAATTTTGTTCTCTTTACGTAAAGAATTGAAGTTTTTTTGAATATATGAAGTCCTTTTTATTAAAAATTTAAGTTTCTGTTTGAATAAATGAAATTTAATATAAAAATGTGCACGCGCCACGTATATTCTATTATCCGAAAATTCCCTTATCAGAACAATTTTGTCTCCCTATTATTTCGGATATAGGAGGCGCCATTGTACTTCAATAAAATCATTCTTTCCATATATTATATAGACAAACTCTCATAGAATAAAATGTAACTCTAAAAGAGTAAAAATTGGGCCTGTGCAATTTTTCGAGTGAATTTTCACTCTACGAGATTTAGAAAGTAAATAAGAAATTTGTACACACACATTTTACCGAATAAAATAAAGGACACTTCTCAACACGTCTCAAACTTCTTCCCTCTACATACTCTTGTCTTTCCTTTTTTTATCATTAATCTTTGAAAATCTAGATTCTAAAACCATCTCGAAAATTAATTCTTTTAAAATCGCTGTTAGAAGATCGAAAATTGTTGCTGGTACGAAAAAATTGCAGTATCTCACATATATTTCTGTAATCCTTCCGATAATCTTCCCGATACTTTCGTGTGTCCCACTCGGCACGACCCTTCCATTCCGTTCGGAGGACCGGCAATTTCCGGTACCGCTTTTGTTCTAATGCCGCGTCCGGCGAACGAGACGAAAACGACACGCGCTTCTTTCCTTTCCCTCTTCCTTTCCTCCGCGTTTCCTTTCCCTTCGAGAGCGCCGCGAGAGAAGTTGCACGGCGGCCGGGAGGAGAAGGAGACGCTGAAAGAGCCAGAGATGCTGAACAGTGCTCATTGGACGGTTGCATCTTATGCGTCGGTCCGGCCCCTCCTGTAATTGGTCGCCACTCAATTGCCGCTCATTAGGTAACTGCCTGTTTTTTGCGCCGACTTTGTGACTACGGTCGGAGAACGATGCGGAGAGACGAAAAAAATAAAAGCTCACTATCCTCGCTTCGCGTTCTCTTCCTGCGCCTTCGCGTAGCGTCGATACGTAATAGAACACCCTAACATAAAGTGCGACTATTACTATCTCAGTGTGGCGACTATGACAAATCAAATAAAACCGAGACACATATGAGATACGGAAACAACGAGGAAAGATGCATTGTTCAAGAAAAACTAGACAGATGGCAGTAGCAGTGCGATATTTTTCGCTAAATTGTCATTAAGAGAATGAGTAATCTATTCGTCATAGAGAAAGTACGGTTTACTTTTTGCAAGAGAAATGTTCCGTTTGATTCACTTATGATACTTTCTAAACAGATAAAGCTTTGTTTAATGTTGAATAAGTTAGTATGAAAATAATCGCATGATGAATTTTTTATTACGTTCATTTAGGTTTTATCGACAATATACGTGTCAAAACTTTTCAGGCTCTTGAATGCAAGACCAGAACCGATTCTCTCGTTTCTCCTCGACACTCTTCAATGAGTCCGCACTCACACCGAGGAACATTAGATTAGTGGCGGATGACAGGTCGGCTGTTCTTTGTCTGGGCAGACTAACTCCGGCCTTCTTTTTATATCGTGAAATTAGTTGGCCGCGGTTTCCGGTCCCGGTTTCTTCGTCGTGCGTCCTCGGTCATCATTAGCCAGCCAGAGGACCAAATTTGCGACCTCGGCCAGAACGCCTCCGCAATCTTGGGACCCGCGAACAGTCTCGTAAATCATTCGTTATGTATACGAGCAAAATGTTTGCTCTGTATTACTATCAAAGTGTTTAAATTTGAAATTAATGATTGATATCTGTTGACCAGAAACTTCGAGCAGAATTTCGATAAGAATTTTCGAGCATTAATTTGGAACAGATAAGTTGTAGAAATAATCAATATATTTAGTAAAATTTTAAAAAATCTACGAAAAGAGTAAGTGTAGAAATAAAGCGGTACAAGAATTAAAATTATCAATAATTAAAAGTTCAAGTGTCGAATTTTTCAAATGTGTAGTATAATCTCTTTCTAAATTCTTTAGAGTAGAATCTATATTCTAAAAAAGTGAAAATTCAGCCAAGCTTGAAAAAAAGCGAATTTTTATTCTTCAGAATGAGATTCTACTTCAAAGAATGTAGGGAGCTGATCTACGAAAATTAAGCGATTAGCAGAGATTCATATTTGCAGGAAGACAGTTGGTAAAATTATGTATATGTTAACTAGAAAGAGAAGATGCTACATTTCATCAGCTTATCAATTCATGATTTGTTCGTATATACAATTTACTGCTTTTACAATACAAAGTTTCTTATTAAGATTCATATGAAATGTGACGGTATGGCTAAAGGCGAAACGAATGTTCAAACGGTGCAACAACTCGAAATGTATAAACAAGCACGTAAATCTATCTGCAAATTTACATAAATGCATATGCATCTAAACGCATTTGAGTAAATATATCACGTCGTATTTTATATTTTACAGATCACCCTCTTATGTTCTCCGTCAGCGGAGGAGAGTACATTATCATATTTAAACGGTTATTTGGCGCCTCAAGAGTCAAGAGTTTCGTTCGCGTTTGCAAAAGTTCAAAACCTGTTTCAAGAAATTTGTTATTATATGTGCGCAGATCGAAGGACGTACGGGATGTATGCAGGAATCGATATCCCGTGTAACTTCAAATTATGTGTTTATGTGTTAGCGGTTTCCTGGGTATACTGATCGGGATATAGCGGCGAATTATATTCGTTTCTTATACGATCCAACGGGACTTGGAATGTACGAAGATTGTTTGAATAAGGTCCATGAAATTATACCGAACTGTATAATAATAATAATAATAATAAAATAATAATAAAATAGAATATAATCACATCCGTAATAAAATAATACAAATATTGATAACTTTATTTGAAAATAAAAATATGAAAATTTATATGAAAATTATTACAAAATAATCTAATTAAATGTTTGTAAAAAACTGTTGATTTTTGCATTATACTATTCATATAAAATATGGATATTTTTACAATTTTCTTTTGTTGAACACAAGGTTTTTATTTCATTCAAACCTTTTATATACGTTTTTAATACAAAATTAAACATCCCATACATATTTTTCCATTTGTTTTAATTTTTCTTATGCCAATATTTTTTTTACAGTTTGGACTTTATTTTTTTGTTATACTGTGCAGTAAATTCTTGTACCGTTCAATTTGTCCAACATTTATGCATACAATCTTTGAAAGATTAAGTACTAGACTATCAATACTCTAGATTATCAATAAATGATATTACTACACATCTTATCTTTAATCGCTTTAATTAATTCTATTTCATATTGAACGGAGAGGAATCTTATTGTGGACAATATACGTTCGCATTACAGATTACAACGAACACCTCGCTAATAATCAATAGTACCTAGTACGAATCGCTCATGTCCACTAAATTCTGTAAATATTTACAAGGTAACGCGATAATGACAATGTTTTAATGATGAAAAATATCGTCGAAGCTTACGAGGCTTATACTTGACGAATTTATCGCCTTTATTGTTATCTACTTTATGATCCGCTACATTGAACGCCAGGGAGTCTCGGTCGCCACAATGTGGTACGATCACGCGCGAATTAATCGTCAACGAGGCTCGTTACCGTGGGCGCTTTTCGCGCGATTGTCACCGTTCGCCAGTGAGCTCGTAACAGACCTTAACGCGATCCTGATTGGTCGTAAACGATCATTACCGCGGGTGAAATTACGCGCGCAGATTTGCCAGTCGCCGGTGACAGCGCAACATTGAATGTTTATTGTCAGGCGCAGAATCAGCCAAGGTGTCTTTACGATCCTAAAATTTATTCGATGTTTTACCGGACGTTTTGTGACATTCGCTAGTCACATAAATCACGAACTGTATACTGCTGTTCGTTTTATGTCATTTAATATTCTTACCATCATTTTCTAACTCTTCTTTCCTCTTTACTTTACTACACACAAACAAAAAAAACACTCCAAGATAAACGTCATACCACCCGTTTAGTTTGTATCGCTGATACAAACCAACTTATTGTCTTGGCATACGCTTAAAATGGCGAATGGACGGACAAGATAGGGGAGACCGGGGCTATTCGTTGCAGTTTTTTTTCTTTTGCATATCCTGAGTCCTGTATT
>QKQZ01011624.1:0-11606 GCA_003595255.1 Solenopsis fugax | reverse complement strand
TTTTTGCGCACCACTAACCGCGCTTGACTCGTATTTGCCTTTCTTTTACACTTGTCATATTTGCATTTTGTTTCATTTTAGCATGATTTTTTGTTTTTAAGATATTGCAATATGAAAATAGTTCTTTTCTCACACACGTACATACACACACACGCGCGCATACACCTTTTTATAAGCTTAAAGTCAAAGTCTATTGAAAGCCTTTTAAATATATTTAGTTTAGTTGTTCTAGCGCTCAGTTCCTTGAATCTGTTAAAAGATTATTTTATGCTTTTTTATGCTTTCATAATTTCTAACTAATGTATCTTGGCGAAAAGAATTGCATGTAACAAAAATTGATTTTAAATAGGCCGGCTAATACTATATGAAGCCATCGACTAAAATATTGGAGATAATTTACTTTTTCTGGAATATTTTTATAAATAGCCGACATCGTCATTTTTGTATCATTTTATCCCATTTATTTAAAAAAATTTGACGTGATAGGTAATTTGTGTGACCAGATTTGTGTTCAGCGCACATAATTATACAGATCACTTATAATTCTCCAACAACTTTTAACATGCTTAATTTTGCAGGTTTGTTTTATTGTTAAGCTTTATGAACTTATTTATGTTTTCCTGGTAGTAAAACATGATAATGGTTTCATGTCTAATAGTTCATGTGTTGCTTGATTGTTTGTTACACTAATTTAGTATTTTAGTTATTTCTTTCTAAAATCTATTTCGCTCAATATCTATTAGAAATTTTTCAGAATGATTTTGCTGATAAAGTGATTTTGAGCAAGAATTATTGTTTTATTTATTTTTTCTCAATGTTTTATTCTTTTATGTATTTATTCTTTTATTTATATAATATATAAATTTCCATTCATTAAAAATATTCTACTATACAGTATTTTATTGAAAATTGTAAGATTCGCACAAAAAACATTTTCAAAATCTGTTTTGGCAGAATAAAATCTTCACTCTTATTAATTTTGTGTTCTTCACATATTAGTTCATTTTCACTTAATATATTTGTTTTATTCAAGGAGGTAAGAAATAACATGAGGGAGTGTAAGGCCATTTAGTGGTGGGGGTTACTACGCTAAATGTGATTGGTTGGCCACAGTAATATGGCGTTTTGTACTTTTATGAATGTACTGTTCGCACTATATTGCACTAGGTACATATTCTCTAATCTAACCTAACCTAACCAAATGTGTAGTGCCATATATCCGAAGGATCTGGCTGAAGGCATTAGCTCTTTAACCGGAGAACAAAAAAACCAAATGTGTAGCGAACAAGTCGGGTTTTGCATATTAAAAAAAAAAAATTTATATAAAGTTGTAAACCTTCAAATGTCGCGCTTTGGTAGGCCACACCAATGGCGCTCACTGTTCCCTCCTTACGTCTGTTTAGCCAGGCCAGGGGGGGGTATCCTCCCTCCTGTTATTTCTTACCTCCATGGTTTTATTATAGTTTTACACTTTCATTACCGTTTTTATAACACCTTATATATTTAATAGCTTCATATGCCGATTTTAATATTTATCCAACAAATTAAAACTAATAGTCAAATTCAGATTCAGCTAAAAATTATTAAAAAAATATACCATTTTATTTGTCACTTTGGATGCCAAATTCGGCTTACCATCGTCCTTTCGTTGAAATTTCATCAAATTTAATGAAACGTTAAGTTATTCGAAATTTTATTAAAATTTTATTAAAATTCTTCCATCAGGAATGATATTAAAATGTTATTTATTACGAGATTTTGTAAAGTGTATTTGTATATGAATTTGCAGGACTAAATATACAGTATTAAACAACCGGCATGCTTACTTTTTATTAGTAGACAATGGTACTGGTGGTCGGTATGGTGCGGAGATCGTCCTTCGCAGAAGATTAGAAAAATACATCTCAAATTTAAAATTACAACCATGTAAGCGTTACAATGGTTTATATGAACTGAAATTCTATAATTTCAAAAGCCCTGATTTATTGATACTTTCAGATACACATAGTAGTATACCGGTAGTCGCGTTAGTTATCGAAGGTGGAACGAATACGATCCGCGCAGTTTTGGAGTACGTGACGGATGATCCACCTGTACCCGTTGTAGTTTGTGATGGTTCGGGACGCGCAGCTGATCTGATCGCTTTCATGCACAAGTAATGACTCGCATAAATATTTATGCATATTTGGATGAAATATACAGGATTGGGAAGTAACACGTTACTTGTAACGCCGTTACAGTTACTTTTTACTAATGAACTGATAACGATGTTAATTTTTTTTCTTCTTAATTATAACGGTACATTTTGTGTGACATAATTTCTAGTGTATTTAATCTTCAGTCTTTGACTAATATTCATAGATCGTTATTATATTTAAGACTGTCTTAAGATACCATATCAATTATAAAGCCACATTTTCATATACCACCGATTGTTGTAAAGTTTTCAAAAAGATTTCAACGTTTTGCATTTCATGCACAGTAATTCTGATAAAAATCTGCAAAATGTCATACGAAATATTGCATCAGAAATGTTTCTAAAATCTACTACATACAGTAAATTTGAAAATATATCTAAGCAGAACAAAAAGTAATCATGACACCAAAAGATTTCTAAAATAATTATTTAAAAATCACTTTTTTATCACAATTTATTTTGATGTCATTTTGATATTGTTGTAACTTATTTTATATCTTGTGATAATATCAGAGCAAGAGATTGATACAATTACATGTGTTTTATTGGGCTCTGGAATGGCAATAACTATACTAATGAAGTAGATAGTATAATTTATAGTAGCGCATTAAGCAGATGTTGAACCGGTCTCTATACGCGAATATTTTTACAGCAAGAGATCTTTTTATTGAACACACAGATTAAAAAATCTTTCTCCAGAATTAAAGTATAGATAATAATGAAGTGCGATGGCAAGAATTTTATATGAAAAACGAAAAAGAAATAAAATTATAGTTTAATTATAATATTTTGCAGTCGATTCGTGACATTTGCTGCACATAGAAGTTTTAGCCTTTGTACGTATAAAATAAGCAGCGCTCGCACTCAGATTTGGAAGAAAGAAGAATACTGTGCTTTCAGAATGAACCTAGAAGCTTTAATATAAGAGAAACAATGTGTTGAAAATTTTATGTGTAAATTTTCATGCGGAATCGGTATGAAGAGCAGTAGTTGTGTAACGTGATAATTGAAAGATCTTGCATTAGATGGCGCTGTAGTCGAAGACAAGAACAGATAATGTATTTATGAGTGCGCTTGACAAAGAACGCTAGCCTGTTAGTCTGGCCTTAGCACTATTTCCCTTACTTTTTGCTCCGCGTGCGACCACGAGCCACTCGACTCTCCGTCGAAGAAAAATCTGCAATATCGACATCGAGTGAGTTCGCCCATCACTCCAGCATCGCCTTAAGACTCCTGACTCCTCGCACGGTTATATTGAAGTCGTGATGTCATAAGCGAGAAATAACATGTAAAAGTTTCACCCGTAGCATTTGTAAAGAATTTGGATAAAATAGAATAAACAAATCGCTTTAAAAGACTTGTAAAAATGAGCCTCAACTATTCTTTTCTTCCCTGACAATCAGTAAATAGTCATAAAAGACCTGTGAAGTGAAGCCTATTTAGACAGAAAAACACACGGTTAAGTTGAAGTTTCAGCCGTGTCATTTGTAAATCAAGAGAATTTGGATAAAACAAAAAATGAGATCACTTTGAAATACTTATAAAAATGGGACTTGATTATTCTTTTTCCGCCCAACAGTCAGTAAATAGTCGTAAAAAGCACGTAAAGTAACATGGCTGTTGAAAGGAGTAAAAAATATGCTTTTATGTATAAAATTCAAAAAAACTTTACTTGCGGTCCATTTTTATTCGAATTTGGTAAATACGAGACAAGTCACATTTTCACAATAAAATGCAATAACGAAATGACATGCAAGACAAAATTTCATTGTCAACCTGTCACGTTTCACGTTTATTAGTTCTAATTTTTTCCGTGATGATACATCGCTACCGTTAACACGGAGTTTTTAATTGAGGAGTCAGGAGCCTTAAATAACAAGTTGCATTTATCGTAATACTTTAACTTTACGTTTTTTTTTAATTTAGAAAAGTTTAGTTTGAATTTTTTAAAGAAAAGTTGATGAATATTATACAAATATGAACTTCAAATTTTTATTGTATGTAGTAAGACAATACAAGTACAAGAATGTTACGCAAATAAAATATCATTATTTTATATGTATATTATACATTCTTTTTATTAAACATATTTCAGAAATTATATTTATGTTTATTATGTTAATCAAATTGCAAATACTGAATAAAAATATTTTTATTTTTATTTTAATTGTATTGTATTATAACTTTTTAGTATTTACAGTCCTCCGAATATAAAAAAAAGTATTTTATTTTTGTTACTTTTATTAATTTTTCAACAAAAAACATTGGAAAAGTAATTTTTTGTTCAATTTGACATTTAACATTAAATATTTAATATTATTAAAATCTTACTTTATCTTATTTTAACGTTAAAAAATAATAGATAAAGTGACAAATTTACTTTTTAAATATAGATGACTTTTAAGTATCGGAAAGAATCAAAAGCGGTAACTAATTAATATTTTTGATTCGATAATGTAATGGTAACGAGTAATGGTAATGGTAACGAGTTACTTTTTAAAAAATAACTTTTCCAACACTGCCAATGCATAATTATGTATATTTACGAGATACGTCTTTTATGTATAGATGGAGAGACGGACAGACTGGTGATGGAGAAGGACCGCTGGAGGGTGTTAAAGAACAGGTTTTAGAAACTATTAAATGTACTTTTCAAGTTTCCGCCGAGCAAGCAAGCCAACTTTGTTCAGAACTTTTGCAATGTACACGAAAAAAACATTTGGTATTTACATTTTCTATTAGAAGTAAGATTTGGTTTTGTTATTGTATAAATATTACATTTGAAATTTTCTAAATAAAAATTATATTTTTGCAGATTACTGTGTTCAGAATATCGCAAGACAGGCCGCAAGAACTCGATCAAACAATATTGACGGCTCTATTTAAATCGAAACAATTATCCCCGGCTGAGCAGTTGTCTCTTTCTTTAATATGGAATCGCGTTGACATCGCCCGAAGTGAGATCTTCGTCTACGGTCAAAATTGGCCTCCTGGCGCTTTAGAACAGGCTATGATGCAAGCGCTTCAGCACGATAGGATAGACTTTGTGAAACTTCTACTGGAAAATGGAGTATCCATGCGAAAATTTTTATCAATACCTCGTCTTGAGGAACTATATAATACAGTAGGTCAACTTTATTTTTGTAGCGAGAGACAATTTTCTTTATTAGTAAACAATTTTAGTATGGAAAATAACCTATTGCTTAGTAAATAAACATGAATTTTATTTTATAGTTATAATAAATTTGTGCATTCTTGCATGACATTTATTTCTGTATATGTGTGTTACGTGTGCACGCGCGCGCGCGTGTGTGTGTGTATGTGTATATGTGCGTGCGCCTATGTATATGCATATGTGTATGTGTACGCGTGTGTGTTGGGTGCGCGAGTGGTCCTTTTAATCCTTTGAAGTACAGTGTCACGTATATATAACACTTTAAAAAAAAAATTTTATTTGTTTCATCTCTTTGCAATATTATATCTAACAGGATTTTAAATCATTAAATTCAAATCTGAAAATATCAAAATTCATGGTGGTTAATTTAATATGATAATTTAATATGGCTCCGACAAAATCCGATAAATTTTTATTTTGTTAAAATGTACTGTAGAAAATTTCCTCTAAATATAAAAATATATTGAAACTTGTTTTTTTTTTCATATCTTAGGCAGAGGGGGAGGGAATTTCTTGCACAGTTTAAAACTTTTTTCTTTTTCTTTCCAACTTGAAAAGAAAAAACGGGAAAGATGAATCGCGAAGTTTAGTCCTAGAGTGTAGAAAAAAAGAAATCTCTGATATCTGGGGGTTTTTGGGGGTTCAAATCCGAAGTCAAAATTTACAAAACTTTAAAATACAAGATGGCGAATCAAAATCATAAACAATCATATACTTTATTTATTTTTTGTTCTTTGTTTTATATTCTTCCGATAACGCTGCATTTGCAAGTTAATTTCTTCATATTTTTAATCAGCGATCCCAAAATATGTATCAAATTTCAAGCCTATTTTTTTTGCATTTTCAGTGCACCATGTCGGATTCATTTTGAATTTAAAAAATTTTTAAAATCTGTATCGATATTCGTAATCAGCCACCTTAAAAATGCTTATTAAGTTTCAAAAAATTCGTAAGAAAAAATGTAATATATGATTCAAAATATTTTAGGAATTTTTGGGAAAAGTTAACAAAAATTTTCTGAATTACTTTTTGCCCTTTATTTATTATTGTTTGAATATTGATTTTCTATTTTTTTAAAATAAAAGATGAATAATTATTAACAATAGCTCTATTTGACTTCTGTATGGTTTGTCAGTGGTCATGATTCCGCATCTCCCAGTTTTTTCGATGAACTAATATTAACCCTTACGATACCATGCTCAAAATGGTACCCTTTCCCTACCATCCTGAGGTATTTCGAATCAGTTTATTTTTTCATATATTTAAAATGTTTTAAAAAATCTCTAACAATTCACAAGTATTTCAGCTTTTTAGAACAAATGTTGAAACTTTATTTCAGAAAATAATAAAATGTAGTATGTAATTTAATCCATCGAACTTGCAAGAAACTTGTACGAACAAGAATCGGTCAGACACAAAATACCCAGGATAGTAGGGAAAGAGTTAGAAAACTCAATTTGTCAAACTCAAATGTCAAACGATTTTAATCAGAATACTTGCAGTTATTGTCGATGCATTTTTTATTTCGACCAAGTAAATATTATAAATGGCACTTGCTTAAAAAATAGTTTATTTTTCACTCTATTTTTGTTTTATGTTTTCAAATCCTGAAACAATTAGAAGTCAAGTTATCAAGATAATTCTGGTTTCGCCGATAGCCGCAAGTGTTCTGATTAAAACGACGTTTGAGTTTTTAATTTCAGTCCACTGGGAGATTCGGAATCGCGGTTATCGATGAAGGATTTATTATTAATGGATCTATGCAAATGGAGCTATTGTTAATAAATTATTTATATTTTTTATAAAAAAAATAGGAAGTCGATTATCAAATAACAATAAATAAAAGATAAAGTATTAATTTTGAAAAATATTTACTTTCCTAAAAAAATTTTTTTTTAATTAGTGCAACAATATAGAAAACATCTCTTAATATAAAAGATGTCGTGAAATAATTGATTTAGTGAAAAATTGGATTATTATACAATAATTTATGAGTATATAGGACGTCATAATAAATTTCTTTTTTCTTCTCGGATCAATCAGAAGGAGGGTCCGTCGAACACATTGGGCTATATCTTACGCGATGTACGGCCAAACATTCCACGGGGCTACATGTACACGTTGCACGACATCGGCCTCGTGATTAACAAGCTGATGGGAGGAGCGTATCGCGCACAATATACACGGCGAAGGTTTCGCATGATCTATACGAAGGTGATGAAGAGATCCGGCGGCGGTCATCAGCAGTATATGCACCGAAACAATTGCGCTCCGAACTGTAACACGCGCTATTATGCTGGCTCCGGTGGGAAATCCGACAGTCTGACCATGAGTTTGCTTGCCGAGACGTTACCAGCTAATCGTGACACTCCTTTCTTTGATTATCCTTTTAACGAATTGCTTATTTGGGCCGTGCTAACAAAGCGTCAACAAATGGCTTTGTTGATGTGGCAACATGGAGAGGAGGCATTAGCCAAGGCGCTCGTCGCCTTGAAACTGTATAAGGCGATGGCGCACGAAGCGGCCGAGGACGATCTGGAAACTGAGGTGTATGATGAATTGCGCGGCTATGGCAAGGAATTTGAAAACATTGGTATGCATAAATATGAAATATATCTTCTTACACGGAGAGAATTTTCTCTTAGAACTTAGAAAAATCGTGATAGTCATGGGATAACATGAAGTCGAAGAATTTTGTATATAAGGACGATGAGTAAAATGGGCCGCTTTCAGCTGCAGTAATAAGTAAAAATAGTATGTTTTTGTACTGTTTGAGCGCTGAATCTGATTTTAATCTTAAAAAAAAATTTTAATTTATCCAGAAAATATTATAATGTAACCGCCTAAAAGAGACATTAAAAATGTAAAAAAAGTATGCCAAGTATATATTTTTTTAATATGCCAAAACAGCAATGGATAAAACCAAATATAATATAATACCATCAAAAAGATAACTTTGTAGGGAAGTTATAGTGAAGGATTGACATCTTAAATAATGTTGGAACGTCCAATGAACAATATTCATCCCTTTGGGCCCATCGCTCTACTACATCTCTGTATACTTGAACGGGGGTGGTTTTTGACAAATTTTTTAAAAATGATATTTGAAAGGTAAACTCACGGAACAAATTTTGAGACTAGTGGCGAATCGATATATACCCCCGTTGCAAAGATATAGAGGGTTGAAAGTAGTATCGTCGATAATTTTGTAAGAGTTGGTAGGAGGTTGATACCTGAGACAATATTAAAGTACTTGAGAAATACTATTTTCATTCTCGTTGGATATAATTCTCCATGCGGGTTGTGTATACTTAAACAGTCGATCGATTACAGCTTTTCTTACCGTCACAACACGTTTATGCGACGCCAGCGCTAGCGGCAGATTCACGAAACTGACAAATCTGAAATTTTATGAAGAAAAAGATGATGATGATGACGATGACGACGACGACGTATTTGAATGACATAAATCGAGCTGAAAAATACATGCATAATTCATATCTCTGCATGAAATGCACTTACGGGCGTCATTTTTGTGTCATTGTATTTGGAAAAATTATTTTTCCCCATAATATTCATTTTTTAATAACATTAATTTGTTTAAAAAAGACAATTATTTATTTGTATAAAACTGTTCTCCTTCTTATAAATGATACACGGTAGCATCTTTTAGATGGAAGAAAAGAACATACTTGACGCGAGACGCTACCGCGTCTCTTGATCAGCATGTTGAGGTATATGACGATACTATTATACATTTAGTACCATAAATTATTACTGAACTTTACGAATGTATTAATTCGTATTTTCTTACAATAGTGAAACATGATAATGCTTTCATTTCTAATAGTGTATATTCTGCTTGATGAAAAAAGATAACAAGTTATTAACATCTAAAAACAAAGATATTAACTATGGAAACTATTTAAAATTTTAATTTTGAAATTTGAAAGCATTGTTATTCATTATGTTTTTTCTCAGAGTATTTTGTATTCTAATGTAGTATTTTACTACTGTAAATTGTAAGATTTGCGCAAAAATATCTTTAATCACTGTAGTATACTTGCATACTTAAGCTACATTCCAAAACATTCTCTTCGAGGAAAATTTTACTTGATATAATATAATAGACTTTACGTATACTATGTATTTCGAGCAAAGTTTTCCTCGGAAAGGACGTTTTGGAATGTAACCTTATTTTATTGTTATTACAATACAGATACGGACTGATACAGTAGATTCGCACACGTGCATCTGGCTCGCGGCCGGTTTCGTGCATTTCTGCGCGTTTTGTATGTAATGTATACTACCAAGATTTATTTTGATCGAATAAGGCCTTCTTCACTTATTAATTTCATTTATTATACATTGTTCACATATTGATCGATTTCAATTTAATATTATTTATCTTATAATAATTTTATGCTTTTATTAATATATCGTTCTCATAATCACTTCTTATATATTTATATCAGAGCTTTATTATAGTTTTATATGTTGATTTTCCTAACAAATTAAAATTTTTTGATGATCAGAATTGGATTTATAATATCACCTCAAAAATTAAAAAAGAAAAAAAACAGACCGTTGTTCTTGTTATCCGAGGACTAGAATCGGTCCATTTTAAACTCGTCTTTTAACAAAAATTTGGTACATTTTTAATAAATTTTACAAAATTTTAGAATTAGAATTTTAGAATTAAAATTTATCCTCAAAATCGTAATAGTCATGAGACACCATGTGAGGCAATGAATGTCAAAGAATTTTATTATAATTTTGGTAAAAATTGGTAAAATTTAGTGTAATTTTATTAAATTTTTAGTAAATTTTACTAAATTTTAGAATTAGAATTTATCTTCAAAATCATGGCAGTTGGACAACATGTATGTCGAAGAATTAGACTTTACCTTCAAAATCGTGGTAGTGAAACAAAGAATTTTATTATAATTTTTATAAAATTTAATAAATTGATCAAAATTATAGTAAAATTCTTCGATATTCATGTTGCTCCACTACTAAGATTTTGAGAAATTAAATTTTAAAGAAAAATTCTCTCTGTGTAGGTATAAAATCACTGTTGTACAATTAAATATAAATTGCACATTTTTTTATATAGCGCTTGAATTGTTGGATTATTGCTATCGACAAGACGACGATCAAACGCAGCAACTGTTAACTTCGGAACTTCAAAATTGGTCAGGACAGACGTGTCTGTCACTTGCGGTTACAGCAAATCATCGACCACTACTGGCGCATCCCTGTAGTCAAATTATCTTGGCCGATTTATGGATGGGTGGTCTTCGTACACGTAAAAATACTAATTTGAAGGTAATTATATATCTCTCTAATTAGTGCACAATTAATCAAATAAATTTTTATTATTTTTTATTTATTGATTGAATTATATAAATTATTCGTTGTTAAGTTTGTTTTTCATTATTAATTATTTTAGAAAATAATGCTGACTCCAACTTCCATTGAAAAAGTTTAAATTTTTATTCTGTTGATTTTAAATTTATTCATTTCACAGGTCTACAAAATTTAGGGGGGATCTTGTGCTTTGAACTTTGAATGACGTTTCTATAGGATTTCGATGGGTTGAAAACGACTACGTTGTCCGTTTTTTCCATCACCCTCCATTTTTTAAATAATCGCAAAAACAATTTTTTTCGAACTTGATTTCTTTATGAATTTTTTCTGGTTAAAGAAAAAATGATAGCGAGGTCAGCTTTACGGCATTTTACACAGAAATGTTCCCACAATACTGAAAAAATTTTATCGCAACTTATAAAAATGTTTTATGCAAACCGTAAACAAAAAACTTTGATAAAATCGTGAAAAATGGTAAAAAAATGATAAATTTCGAAATCTAAAACCAATTAATTCGAAAGAAAAAGATCTTAAAAAATATTTGACCATTTGGACTTATAGCTGAATGTTCACGCGCCTTCGATTTACGCGTGTAACACTAATTTAATTTAATATATTTTAACCGGTTCGTAACTTGTCGCGGGACTGGATAGTGATGCTTCAATTGTTTTGGTTTTGTTAATAATCATTTATTAAACAGAGAACTAACATCATAGATTTAACAACGAAATGAGGCTATCAAACCGCTCAGATTTAGGCGAGTATAAACGAGGCGAGATACGAAATAGCGCGCAAGTTGTCGACTCTACGAAGGTTCGTATCACAGTAGTCCCTTTCGCTTCTTCGGAATTCAGTCGCGCCGAT
>QKQZ01011618.1:0-38544 GCA_003595255.1 Solenopsis fugax | reverse complement strand
TATATATATATTTATTTGTGTATAGTATTCAGGATTGGGAAAGTTACTTTGTAAAAATAACTGGTTCTTACAATTACAGTTCTTTCCTCTAAAAAGTAACCAGTTACCGTTACAAGTTACTGAATTTGAAAAGTAACTGTAACTCGTTACAGTTACAGATATAGTTACTCAAAAAGTAATGAGTCATTATTTTTCAGTTACATTTCTGTTAATTTCTTGTAATATTTTAATGCAATATTGCTATTTTAAATACTAGACTGTTATATATATTTCTAACATTACTGAATTATTTTATTTATATTGAAACATTTCTTAAATTTAGAAACGCTGTCTATTGAAAGTTACTATAGGAGCTTTCCAGCATGAGACACAAGTCGACACAGGATTGTTTTTGTTTAAAATTCAGTGAGAAACGAAGATAAACTGTGTCGATTCCTGTATTGATTTATACGTATCACTTGCTAAAAAGCCTTGGTGAGTAACATTGCAGTGATTGATTTCTGGGAAATGTGTACTGCACTTGCACTCACTAACAATAAGTGGTTAAAGTAGTCGATTAAGATTCGATCTTACTTTTAGATCTAAACAATCACATTAAATTGACAAATTAAGTTTGAAATATGTAAAGTAACTATTAACTTAGTTACTGCCTATACAGCTCAGCATTGCAAAAACATTGCGGCAAAATATTGCTTCAATGTTTCAGCAATATTGCAGCAGCGACACATAATGTTGCAGCAACAATAATATAATATTGCATTAACATTGCTGCAACATTACGTATCAATATTTCTGGAGCGGACATTTTACCACTGCTGCAATGTTGCTGAAACATTGCAGCATTACTTTGCAATGTTTTTACAATGCTGTGCTGTATGGGTAATTACTAAAAATTATAATTAAGTTATGATTAAAGATAGAACGAAAGTAACGAAGTTAAGTTACAGTTACTAAAAAAAATAACTCTAACTGTAACTTGTAACAGGTAACGATTTACTTTCCATCCCTGATAGTATTCCGTGTCGATTTAAACCACAGATTTTTCTTCTTAATAACCTTCTTAACAGTTGAAATTAATGAAACTACAAAGACTTGGACTCTTTCAAGTTTCCAAGTCACAAAGAAAATCCTGAGACCGAAGATGTTACATTCCAGAGATCGACAAAGCGCCGGACTCGCATTCCTCGCATTCGTCGTCGGCTGCAGCGCCACTTACGTAACCCGCCCTTTTGCGCCATAAATCTCCGCCCCCGTTTACGAGGAACAGCGATTCAGCGCGATGTAACCCACACGTAGGATTACGAAGTCGCGGGCCTGTAAGTCACGCGAGCGGCAATCTCCAGCTGTCCATCTTGCGCGCGGTGGCTCACAAGGTAACGCGATACTTTCGCGGGCGGAGAAGGAGATGGTTGGGAAGCGGGATGGTTTATGCGGTGACGCTCGCGATTCCAACGCTGGCGCGAGCCCCGTCTCGGCCACGTCGGGACACTCGTGAAGGGACTGCCGCACCCCCTGCCGAGATACGCGCCGAATCCCCCGGGGAATACGGCGATGAGCGACGACCGACCGCTCGTAAAAACCACCAACGAATTCCCGCCGAGTCGCGAGAATGAAGTTTATATCCGCGAGAGCGGTTCTCCTCCTGAATTTCTTCGATAAGTTATTCTGTGTTAATTCAAAAAATTCCAAAAATATTAAATTAAAGTTTTTAAAAAAAGATTTAGTAAATCACACGTGTATCTTGAAAATCGAGAGAAAGAATTTTTAACTTATGTGCCTGGATTCTCAGAAACGTAAAAAGTCAACGGGATTTTTTTCATTTCTTCACTTAAAGATCTTCATATTTTATTAGAAAAAGATCTCTTTAAGTTTCCTTCAAAGTAGTCTACTGTTAAATTAAAAATATTATGAGATTGCCAAATTTACATTGCCTAATTTAAATCTGTCTGAGAAAATTAATGGAACAGCATGAAAATTATTTTATTTCAGATTTAAGAATTTCTCAATTTAAAATAAAATATTCTTTTCTCAACAATAATTGTCATTATATCAATTTTATTTTATGATATATAGAAGAGTAATAGCATTGTCCAAACATCTTATCTGTGAATGTATTGTGACTACAAGTGCATGGTTAATAGTTTCATTTTTTATAGTTATTACTACTGCAATGTTAGTAATAATAATAACCTAATCTGTATAATTGTATTAACACAATTTTACTACAAATCTTGATATCAATGATCAAATATTAATATAATAAAATATCAAGATGATAAAAATAAAATAAACATTTTTATATAGTAAATGTAACTGCAATTATAGTGAATATAATTGTTTTTTACTATTTGTTTATTACTTACATAGTAATAATTACTAGCTATAATTTGCGTGGTTAAAGCTACTATGTAGTTGGCATCGAAAATGATAAATTATAATTAAATTATGATAATTGCAATCATTGTCTTCTTCTAGTATAGTAAAAGAAAAAAGCTTAAAGTTATCAAGATTTGTAATAAAATTGTTAGTACAATTATGCAGATCAGATTATTATTACTAACATTGCCATAATAACTATAAAAATTAGATCATGACTACTATTAACCATGCAATTGTAATCACAAACATTTACGGAAAAGATTTTTGAACAAAGAACACTGAGAAAAAAATTACTAAATATTTGTTTGAATATTTGCAATGAAATATTTATTTATGGTACATAAATATTTACTCAATAAAAAAATGATAGTTAAATTACATTAGTAATTCTTATACTAAATAAATATTTATTTACATTTAGTAAATATTTCATTGCAAATATTCAAACAAATGTTTATTAAAATTTAGTTTATTAAAACTTTCTCTCTTCTATATATCAATTTTTAGAAAAAAATCCATCAAATTAGCAACATTGTTATCTGCACTTTTGTTTAGTATGTTTTTCGGGTACAATAATTTGCGTAATGTAGAGTTGTCAAATTTTACTCTTGCGCGAAAGGTAACGGATGCCCCTCCGATATAGCATCGATGAGGCGACGCGACGCGACGCGACGTTGAGCACGCCCGAGCTTAGCGTCACCGGTTTCGCCAAATTAATGTCGCAGGGGTGCCCGGTGGTGTAGACGGACAAACGGATGCTAGCGGGGCGCCATTGTCCGTGAATCTGATAACGCTAGCTGGTACATCGCCGACGCAAGGACAGACGTCGTACGCGTTCTCTTCGGCGATGCGTAAAGCGAAGCCCCCGTGCGTGCAGGTGTCGCCCGTACAAATACGCCCGCTATCTCACGGGATCTACTACATCGAAGTATCGCGCCGATCACTCGCGTCCTGCCATCCGTAATAAAGAGACTAGCTATGTTCCAGCTGAGCGAACATAATTCACTCGTCGAGAACTTCCAGGACTCCCCCCGATGCCCTTGACGTCTAAATCAGTTGTACACCGTCATTTATGAAAACTCTTTCTGTACTTTGTAAGAAGATCTATTATCTATGTCGAGTTTCCGATGTGAATTTAGTCGATACTCGAGGTTGGCAAAGCAGATGCTGGAGTCGTTAATTTTATCGATAAATTCGACTTACGCATACAATTTATGAAACATGAATAGACTCCTACATATTACTACAGCCAGATCTCACGTACACATGTGTACAATTTGTCAAACATTCTTTTAAATTACACTGAGAGAAATATTTGGTAAAATCAACCAAAGTTTGGTTGAATAGTGATCAAATGAATTTTATAATGATAGTTACTAAATATATAGTTGTTTTGACCAAACAATTTGTAGCCTTAACCAAATAATTATTTTCATACAACAAATTACAAAAAGTTTTGTTAAATTAATTAAATTTTTGGCACCAGTAACTATAAAATTTATTTGATCACTATTCTACCAAACAATTTCTCTCAGTGTAGGCTTCCCGATTTAATTCTAACAATTTAACATTATTTATTTATTCTACACTTGGTTCTGCCTTTTTTTCATACACATAACGTGCATAACGTTTCCACGAAGTAAATGTTTCGGTCAACTGACGGTTTTGGTCGCCATATTATAAGAGTCGATAAGGAAATGTGTAATTTTTAAACTTTTCCTGTTTTTTTTTTTTTTTTGCAAGAATGGACCAGAGCCATGTACATTAGTGTGTATTTTAATTTTGTAATAGGAATGATATTTCTGTGAAACCAATACGAAGTATAACTTGTTTAACAAAATTATATTTTTATCGATAAGAGAAGACTTCAGCATCGCTTTAAATGCTTCCAAATATAAGGAATTTGAAGCCTATTCACAATTTGGAGAATCTAGAGATAAATCAGACACATGAGTTTCATAATATTAAGCTTCAACAAATTCAAGTTTTCGCAGCTTCACGGTCTAATACAGTTTCATAATATAGTGTCACAATCAAGCAGATTTGCAATATTCGAGAGTTCGGAGGCACCGAAGTTTCGAAATGTCAAAAGGTAGCAATCGCGAAGTTTCCTCGAGCGTCGAAGTTTCGCAGGTGCAAAACGACGTTTCAATTTCTCACAGTATCAAGTCCCCGAAACTCCGAGAGGGCGCAGTGGACGGTGGAAGAGGGAACGGGGGAGATACCATAAAATTTTCAAAGTTCTAAAGTTCCAAAGTCACGATGACGAAGAGGGGACACGAACTCGGCCACGGTGCGATTACCGCGATCCAAGAAAAGGGTCGAGAGATACTGCGACACCGGAATGGCTACCGATGATGCACGTCCCCGCGATGCGTTACGATGCGCGAGAGTCGCCCGGCCGGTCGCGTCGTCGCGCGCGTATTATGTTACCCTTGCTCGTTCCGTCGTTGCCGCGACACGTGTGTCGGGCCGACCGAGGTCGTGACTCCGTCGTCATATTTATGTCCCACGGCCACGTTTCTCTGCCCTTTCGGATAAGGAACGTCGAGATTCACGGGAGACAACGCGGAGATTCGAGCCGATAGCTTGTCGTTATCGTCATCGAGGTCTAATCGTCAACGAAGGGCGTTTTGATGAGAGCGAATCTGGAAGACTGGTGTCTGGAGGTCCATTAAGCCTTAGGATCCTCAGGACAGTATATTTTCGACAATTTTGAGTCCTGAAGTTTTGTAATCTCATGACTTTGCGAATTTAACACAGGAGTTCTCTTTTAACTTTGGAACGTCTGATGTTGCGAGCGTTATAGTCGGTACATTGGGAAACACACCGGTTTGCTTTTCATAATAACGTAGTATTTATACGAGCGCGGAGTACGCTTATTTTAGCGAGGGTATCGCGATACTGATCCTCGTTTAATCGAAGAAGCGCGATTCTCGCGGGTGCAACGAAAGCGAGATGCTGCTTCCAGCGAGTCGCCGCATCTTAATTATAAGGTCTAAATTATGAGCGGGTACCCGGCGCTGAAATATTTGTGTGTTCGCCGGCCGAGGGTTATGGCTCAATTACCACTCGCTATTTCCTTTGCGAGCCGTTGATTTAAGACGACCACTTCCTACAACGGAAACAGCGTCCGGCGATCATCGCCGACGACAGAATTCGCGAGGAACTTGTTTCGCGTCCCTTTAACAAGATCCCCCGTTACTGATAGCGATCAAACAGTTTCACTTTCGAAACCAAGGGGAATTCAAACACGTGGAATCATAAACCTAATAATACTGAACTTTCCCGATGTAACAGGGGACACTTACTTAAATTTATTCGTGTTAAAAACGCTGAAGAAAAGCATTTACGCATAGACGAGAATTAGTGAAATGTAAAATTACAGTGAAAATATTTATGGAAATTAAAAAAAAATTATGAGTAGAACTATTGGGACCTTGAATAAGTTCTCGCTGTTTTTTCGTGAAAATTAATGCTTTATTTAAAAAAAGTCGTAAAAAAACAACTCCTAATGATTCTGCAAGTTCAGCTAGCGTCTGACATGAGTCTTCATGAAGTAATGCCTCCAATTCTTCGTCTTCAAACTTTTTCGGTGCGCCAGAGCGTTCTTTATCTTCAACATCAAAATCATTATTTTTGAAGCGTCTAAACCAATGTCTGCATGTTGTTTCCGACATAGCATGGTCGCCATAAGTCTCAACAAGAATTCTGTGTGCTTCAGCTGCAGATTTTTTTTGAATAAAGTAGTGCAGTAAAATTCCCCGCAAATACTTTTTTTTGGCACGAAACTCGACATGTTTAACACTATGAAAAAAAAGTTGTTTACACTTCGGCGCAATGACATACATTGAATTTCAAGCTTGCTTATAGTATTTCCTTGTAGATGCGTTACCATCTTAAACTACACGTACGCAGTTCTGGTAATTTGTTGGACAACAGCGAGAACTTATTCAAAGTCCTAATATTAAAAATTCCAAGTATGTCGAATTTGGCCCAAAGTGGACCCCATCAAAGACTTGGACGTCATATCATTGAGAAAACAGTATTTGGTATTGGTAACTATAATTGAATATTTAAAAATTGTAGCTAAGAGCTCCATGTTTATAGTTATTGCTACAGTAATGTTAATAATAACAATATACAACGTGTTACAAAGAAATGGTTGTACAATAATTACTATAATTTAAATACAGTTGACACTGAAAATATTTTTAAATTATATTCATTTTAATTATTGTATTTTAACATTCAATTATAATCACAAATAGTAAATGCTTTTCTCTCAACGCCTAGAAAATAAAAAGACTCAACTATTCAAATATACGGGGAGATAAAAAAGTTTCCAGAATTTGAATCCCCCTTACAAGCAGGAGACAGTTCAGGATTTTGGCGTTAAATGTCATGATATTGTGAAACAGTCTGTCACGTCGCATTGTATTAAAAGCATTCAGTGACGAAAGTGTGACTATTATAATGCAGGGTAAAGTAATTATAGTTAGGAGCTCCATTTTTATAGTTATTACTGATATAATATTAGTAATAATAACTTTATGTTTATATTTTTACCAACTATGAAAAAATTTTACTCTAAACTTAATTTCAAATATTAATATAGTAAAATATCAAAATGATAAAAATAAAATAAACATTTCTTTGTAGTAAATGAAATCACAATCATTGTGAATACTATTTTTTCAAATATTCGTTTACATAATAATAATTATTAAAATCTATAATATGCACAGTTAAAACAACTATAAATATAATTAACTCTGAAAATTATTAGGAATTATAGTTAAATTATGGTAATTGTAATTGTTTTCTTCCAGTGTTCTATTACACAGAAGTTTTTTTTTCGTAATGTCTGCAATTGTGCTTGATAATTTTTTTGGGGATATGGAAATGATTGATATTGAAAAATCGAGTATGTGTGAAATTGTGTTTCTTATTGAATAAATCTACAGATGAGATATTATGAAACTAGTTATAAGAAATTTTTTAAGGATGCTATGAATAAATCGCATGTTCATGTGGTAATCAGTTCAAAAGCGAAAAAATGACAGTGGAAAATCAATCACGCTTGTCTGTCTTTCCACGAAAGTAACTGACGGAAATGTATAAAAATACGAAAATGCTTTTTATTTACAATAAAATATTAAGTTACAGCTCCTCAGATTCAAATCAAAATAATAATAGTAAAGGGCTATAGGAGCGAGCCGGATCGTCGTGCTAATATAAACAGTGTTTCAATCGAAATCATTTAATATTTTAAACAAAACATTACAAATATCCAAACGTTTCGACCGCTTTTTATTTAACTTTAAAAACTTTTTTAATTTTTTTTTATTTTGGAAACTTTTGAAAGACTGAAAGATTTAAAAAAATTGAAGATCTGAATTTCAAGGAGCAATAGGATCAAACATTGGGAAAGACCTAGAATCATGTTTCAAAGAATCACGATTGAAAAGCCACGGATTCCTCAATCACATTGTTCTCTCCTTCTTTTCTACTTTTTTTCCGTCCTTTCCGCTTCGTTCGCCGACTGGCAACTGTAGACGCGGATGGGAATCGAAGCGTGTCTATTCTCCTGATTGCTGATAAATCGCGCTAATGCGTTTAATGAATGAGCAGATACACGTTCCAGATCCAGTGGTGTACATACATACACCTGAATTCCATGTGCCACTCGGTGTTCCTTTTTTTTACAGAGAGGAGGTAAATGCACCGGCCGCGTGCGTTATTTACGTTAAGCGCTGCGTGAAATTAGTAACGAATGAGTGCAAATGATTATGGTGATATATGAAGAGATACCGGAATAATCGAATAACTGGCGCTGCTCATCTCGATGAAAAATTAGCCTTGTGCAGTAAATGACGTGCGATGCGCAACAGAGGCTCCATTAAAGGCTAAGGGATCAAACGCGGAGATTATTAGAGATTACACAACTTTCTGGTATCTAACTTACTAGTCAAGTATTCTTTTTAAAGTGCTTCCCAAATTTATTTACATTCGGTTAATTTAACCCTTTATGAGCTGACGACTTTTTCGTTGCTTTCCTAATCCAACCGGGTCACTGATGCCTGATAGTGTTTCTGAAAGGGTTTTTAGGTTCTAAAAGATTTGAGAAAATACTCGTACACTCTTCCAATATTCCAGGATACGATTTCACAATTGTTTGACCAGAAATGTTTTTCACTTTTTTTGTTTTACAAATTTAAGGCGAAATGATTCAAAATTGAAAATTCGCCTGGGTCTTCAACTCCCCGGTTGGATCACGGAGGATTAATAATTACAGAGTATAATAACTGTTCCACCGATGTTAAATATTATCCAAGAAATCAGGACTCTCCAAGGATAATCGCGCGGGAACGCGAGGCTGATCGGAATTCGCGACGATTCGCCCCGAAGTTTCCTTACGACCGCCATGTGTAAAGGAGTTGCGCGCGATAAATTATGCGTGTCCAGCGTCCCACGTGGTGCAAGTGCGGCCGATAAATAACCAGTGGCGAAGGAAAGTGCGAGGGCTGAGCTCCCTACACCGGCGATCACTTCAACGGCTATCCATAACGAAAATAAACCTACCGCGAAATCTACATTCTGGCAAATCCGATCCGACGCATCCTTCGCTACTCGGAATCGTCGGCAAGTTTAACGACTTCGTCCCTCTCGTTCCTCGCGCCGCCGCGCCGCGCCGGCACACGGAAGCTCGCGAATTTTCAGCATGTTTTCGGAGAACGCTGCTTTACATACAATATATCTCCATACATTATTACATAGAACAAACTTTTCAAACTGTATATTGATAAAAAGTAATTGTAAAATTTATATATTTTGTTTCATGTATATTTTAATTATTGAAGTATTAAATATCTCTAATCTTCTATCGAAACCTTCAAAATTTGCATTTTTATATGTAAAGAGAATTTTTCTTATAAAATTTACTCTGGTAGAGTCGTAAAATATCATTGTATTTCGAAGAATTTTATGTGATTTTTTTCTGATTTATAATATTAATATCTGTCATGTTACACATATTTTATAATTTAACATAGTAAATATATTATTTTTATTAATATTGTACAGTTATCAATTTCAATAACTTTAAAATATGTTGAACAGTTTATGCTCGTTTATTGTTTTAAGGATTGGTTATTCCACTTTCAAATAAACTATATGGTAAATTATCTAATAGATAAATTTCTATTTTTGCACACAGACGTATAATGGATATGTAAACGTAGACATTTATCCATTAGATTAGATAATTTACCACAAAGTTTATCCGGAGATGGAACAACGGGCTCTAAACAAAATAAATGCCAAGTAGCGATAAACATAAACATAACAATTATATAAATTTTACAATGCAATATAATATTTTCAATTTGAGTTGGTCGTGATAATTTTACCATGCAACATGATATTATAATAGTTTGACGCTCAGTTTAAACCATAAACAATATATAATATACTTATCAATAGAAGAAATGGGCTGCGTTCTAATGTACACTGTCAGTATTGAAAATTTATAGTTTACGTTACGTATCATATATTACAGACTTTCAGTACTGACAGTGAATTTCAGAACGCAGCCATAGTATAGCAAATAAAGACAAAATCATAATAGCGATTACCGATTGGATTGGGCTGATTAGCGATTGACAATTACTTTTTAACTAATCAGAGCAAAATAATCATCGATTGAGATTAGCGGTTGACTGCTGTTTAGAAAATGCTCTATTTTATAATGGTTAATCACAGCATTTAATCGTAGCCAATAAAGAGTTGCGATTTAATTTGCACATGATGGCTGCGCAACCAAATTTTCCTATTGATATATTATACAATAATTTTCTTACTATATATTCTAGAAGCATAATAAATATCACAGCCGACAATTTTCGCTTCTACAGACGTTACCAATATTGAGTAATATTGATTGACATTTTCTAGATCTTTCATTCCAAACATGAGAGGTTATAAAATGCTAACCACAAGTCGCAAGTGTGATTGGGTAATTGTAAATCGCTAATCGCCAATCGCAATTGCAATCCAATTGATAATCGCTAATATGATTTGGTCTTAAAATTTAGGAAACTTAGTGATCCAGAGGTCCTGAATTCAAATCCTATTAGGGTAAACGTGTTTTTCAAAAAACGATATGTACATATTATATGTATGTATATAGTCTTTTGAAAGTTATACAATAGTATTTTGAAAACCTTTCGAGACAACAACTCATCTAAAAGATATTTTAAAGATGTCTTTTACTTTTTAAATCTCGTAAAATGTCACTCTAATAAAAGTAAAAATTCACTCTTATAAAGTGAAAATTGAACCTGTGCAATTTTTCGAGTGATTTTTCACTCTACGAGATTCAGAGAGTAAACATGCATGTTTTCAAGATATCTTTTAGACATCTTGTAGACATGTGTGCTTCCTGGATTTTGTAGAAACTCGTAGCTTTAAAATGTTTGCGTTTCTGACGCTTCGCGATTCTGCAATATCGTAGATGCGGCAAATTTAAATGTTCATACGCATACTACACATATCTCGCATTCTCCGAATAAGTCTAGAATTCTGTGTCCCGATTTTGGTGTGTATTGCGCCTGCGGAAACGTGATGAATTTTATTTTTACAATTTTATGCTCTTCCATTCACGCCTCGATTAACAGCAAATGTATATACAATTCGCCGAGCGTCGCGGATCGAAGCACGACGAAGGCGCGCTTGAGAAAAATGGCAAGAGGGAGAAAAAAAGAGGTAGACGGGCGGTGAAACAAGGTGAAGGGGAGGAAGAAAGGAACGGAACAGTCCAGGAAGCTCTTACTTCCTCGGCGTGCAACGATCTCTTTACGGGCAAGCAATTTTTACGACGAAGCCACCCGGGCGGGCCGAAGTAACACGCAAGGTGACGAGGTACTTTCGACATGTAACGCGGCGATATTCGTATTCTTCTCCCGGAAAGTGACTTGTTAAGGCTTTAAGAGCCGTCGACACGCAGGGCCATCCTCGGCCTTGCGATCGCCCCGAGGCGATCGGAGGGCCAGTGAATTGTAATGGCCATCTGTTTGAAGACTGGGCGAAATTTTAAATTTATATAACATCACTTATCCTTTTAGGATTTTACGAGGTAAAGGTTTCGAACAAAATTTCCAATAATTACATAAGAGCTGTAATATCCCATTATAACAAAATAGTTGATGTAATAAGGTTTTAGGGTGACAATAAACAGCAAATAATATTTTTCACCAAAAATTCAGAGGGGCCTGAATAGATAATAAGTTTTTTTTAAAAAAAAGATGAAAACTTTTTAATATAAAAATGTCATGGAGACTCTCTCTCTCTCTTAGGAAGGTTCATATTTTTTTAAACCTCTTCGAGATATTTTTTAAATTCTATTATCAAGGAAAATATTTTCAGTATCATAAAGACAGTACAGTAGAATGTAATTTGGTAAGATCAAACAGAATTTTTGGTTATCGTAATTTGACTCGATAAAACTTATATTTACATCTTTCTCAGTAAGAAGTTACTTTGTTTTAAAATTAATATCGTTATCAAGAATTTTGATATATTTAACAGATTAATCACGTTCATCTAGTAATTTCTAAAAGAATTTTGATTCATTAATTTTCCAGCAACATACTGGTTAAATCTAGATTTCTCATTTACCAAATTTTTTCCAGTGTTACATTGAGAGAAACAAATAACTGCATTTATCAAAATTTGACCATAATTTATGTCATTTTCGGTGCCAACTGTATATTTATATAGTATATATTTATATATTTGGCACCGAAAAGGCCTATAAATTATAGTTAAATTGTTTTAAATATGCTAATTATAGTTTCTAATTATTGTCACGTAAATAATAAGCAAATATTTAACAAACAGTTATAGTCATCATAATTGTGATTGTATTTACTACATAGAAATGTTTATTTTATTTTTATCATCAATATCTTGATAATTTACTACATGAACTTTTAAAATTATCATAATTTATTGTAAATTTTTCTCATAGTCTCATAGTAGAACTATAAACGTAAAGTTATTGTTATTAACATTATAGCAGTAATAACTATAATAGAGTTCTTAACCATAATTATTTTACTATGCAGTTATAGTCACAAATACCAAATACCTTCTTTTTTCTCATTATAAGTATAATCGATTTTTTGGGTTGTCTTATTGAAAAGAATTAGAGGATTCTTTCCGGGGGGAAAACCAGATATTTTCTGGAAACGTGAATGGTCTACCAAACATTCGCTAATCCTGTGTAGAACGAGCGTTTGAATGGATGTTACGGCAGAGTCGAGCTCGTTGCACGAATGCGCGACGTTCCCGGTTAATAACAGCCGGTCGCCGCGAACGCGAGGGCGCATGTGAAGCGGCGAGATAAGGCTTTGGGCTAAAACCGTATCGTGACGGGATGTCTGTGCTATTCCATCCCCGTGTCGGCTACGTATGACGCTGCGCGGCACCGCATCACGCACTCGTACGCTCGTTCGCCCGCGGAACTCGCGTGCATTCGAGTGCGCGACGTGTGAACGTGACGCGACGCGTGCACGCCTTCTCCCCGGGATGTCGTGTTTCCCAAACAAGAAACGTACGAGTTTGCGACAATAAAAAAAAAATACTCGAGTCTCAAGCGGAGAACGGGAAGCGTCTCGAGTGCTGGAGAACGCTGCCTGTACTTCTGGCTTGGAAGAGGGAAATAAATCCACATTACGATTGTCGCGAAATCGAAGCGAGACTAAGGCTCTTCGAGAGTTGAGCGACGAATTTTTCGCGCAACGTCTCTCCCCGAATCTCTACGCATAAAATAAATCTTATTACACATTTATTTATACTATTATGCTATTAAGATCGCATCGGGTACCTAACGAACCGAATCACCGTAAGTGACGAACTCTGGCTAATTTAGTTCCCCGAACTGCGCGCATGCATGTGATTCCCTCGTCCTTCCTCCTTACCCGCGTTCGGACGCGAAGTCGGAGCACGCGTCCGACGGAACCAGCTGCTTATCCCAGGATCTCGGGTTCACCCTCTAAGATCGGCCAATGCGATTTTGGAGGCGCAGCGCGAGAAAGGGTGGACGTGGAGAGGCAGTTCCCGAAATTGCGACAGAACCAACGGGCGAGTTATGTTCGCTGACGACGATTTTAAGACGATAAGACATTAAGGAGACACCGATGAAGCCACGTAATTGATGAGTTCGTGGCGTGACGACGCCGCAATGGCGGACACGCCAAAATTAAATTCATATAGTGCGAGAAGGTGCTTTAGTGTTCATAATTCGCAAATAGCAATGAGGTACAATTTTACAGGATTTGTAGCATGATTTATTAATATCGAATCAGAATAGCATCAAAATATATAGTTTTAGAAAAATGTATTTTTTCATTTTAAAAAGTTATTCTCTTTGTGTATACACAGAAAAAAATGAGTATCAAATCAACAATTCATTGTTTCATATATAAGCAAGAATATAAAATCTTCTTGGAAGAATTTGATAATCTTAATCAGACATAATTTGCTTACGTGAAGAGAAAAATTTTCTCCATGTAAGCAAATTATGTTTAAGATTATAAATTCTTCCAAGAAAATTTTATATTCTTGCTTATATATGAAACAATGAATTGTTGATTTGATATTAATTGTTTTTCTGTGTAGAGACTCCGAAACAAAGTCATGCTTTGAGGCAAGAAATGCAATGAATCTTACTTAAAGAAAAGTTGTAAGATTTTAAAAACAAACTCACCCGTCCTCTAAAGGTTAATTATACTCATCTAGTAACTTCTAGAAAAAATTTTTGATACATTAATTTATCAGATTGAACCTACCAGATTTCCAATTTTTATGCAACTAGATTTTTTCCAGTTTGTTTTCATCTTTTAAATAATATTATCTGCTATTATATCATCTCTTCGGGCAATTGCTATGCAAACCAGTGATGAGAGAAAATGTCTATGTTAGAGAAACCAAAGAAATGTCACCGCTCGTTTCACCAAGCGACCTGGAACCTCGACGACTGATGAATTGCCGGTAATTGACGTGGCCCGAGAGGTCACTCGAAATCGACAATCAAGTGCATCGCGGGTGACGGCGATGCACGTGTACGTACACGTTCGTCGCTCGCGAAACGTAGATCGACGGTGATTTACTTATCAACAATCGACGCTCCGCCGGAGGTAAATGGTCGAGTCGTGACCATTAGTTCGTGGACCACGGTACGTATGGATCGGCCCCGTACCTACGAAGCGACAACGTGCGCGAATCGACACCGTGTGAGGCCCGACCGGATCCCGACACGACGTCAGGGTCCTCGGCCACGGCCCTGCATAACGACGCATCGCGAGTGACCGTCGAGATATTATAAAAGTGCACCAAAGTTCATTTATCCCTACGACGAACTGACGAAAGTTACTTTCACTGTTGATCTACTTCGACAAATGTAAGTTAGAGTGTTTCGGGAATTGGCTAATCGGCTATCTTCTTTTTGGAAGAAGATAATGATATATGATTCGTCAAGTATAAACTCAACTTTAAAATGTGCTCTTCTATCGTAACATTTTCACGAGAAATTCAAACATTTCCGGGGCACTCCAGAACGTTCTGAGAACCGCGTATTTCTCAGAGCGAAACAGCCTTGAGGAGGAACTCGATCAAAAATTGCGCTCCACATTATCCTCCGCATTATAATGCGGCTCTGTCAGTGCAATTTGTAGGTAGTTGCGGGCATTCGTAACGATCGAAATCACAGGTGCACGCTCGCGGAGAAACGCCAGTTACGCAACAGGCGACGCGACTGTTTTTCAGCGTGGCTCTTCAGATCGGTCCTGGAAATCGGTAGAAATTACTTCGCGCTTGACTTGCTCGCGTGAGCGGCGCGGCTATTCTCGGCGACTTCGTAACGAGTCGCGGCCTCGTCCCATCGAAAATAGGACGAAATCGCATCAACATCGATAAGATCGTCCACGTCGGAGAAATCAAGATTCTCTCCTGAAGTGTCGACCCTCTTAACGCGAAGGTATTCAGCGATCCTCAAGTTAAGAGGTCCTCTTCGAGACTGAAGTGCAATTGCGAGCGTGTTAAATAGCGACTTCGTATCTTCTTCTAGTATTCAAGTCGCTGATTCACACACCTCTTTTTGCGAACGTTTTTATCTTATTGTCAAACATCGGTTTGCATCAATTCCATCCACGGATAACCACAGTATTATCAAAACGTTTCTTTCTTCTTTGACGTCTTAGAGCTAATCGCGCTAAGGAAGGCCTACTTCGTTTAAATTGTTAACGTAAATGGAAGCATTTGCTCACCGATAGTAGTCCTTCTTGCAATAGATGTTTCCATCCCTGCTGAAGCAAGTGACCTCCCCGTCGAGACCCTGGCGACAGTGCGAGCACTGGAGGCATGCGGCGTGCCACCTCTTGTCGACGGCCTGGAGGTAGAACCTGTCCGATATCTTGAGGCCGCATCCCGCGCAGACCACGTTCCCCGAAACGTCCTCGGATTGCGAGGGCGGCGTGGGCGGCGGTTCCAGCTTCGGGATGGCGTGCAAGTGCTCCGTTGTGGTTTGCTGTTCCTGGGAGTGCGGATGCAGATGGGGATGATGATGATGATGGTGATGGTGGTGGTGATGCGCTGTCTGCGACGGCATGCTTAGGTCATTGGCGTTCTCAAAGTTCCCACCGCTGCCTCTATATTCCTGTCCGCCCGCTAAAGAATATACCAGGAGAATTCATCATTAGCTTGTGTTTCTATTTATCATTAACGTTATCTTACAGTGCAAATACAATAGGGTAGACCGAGGCAAATTGGATCAATTTTTCTTCATAAGGAAGAAAATAATAAAAAAACTAATTTTGTTATCAAGTTTTATTATAAATTTTAGTCTTTACATCTTTGACTTGAGTTTTATATAATAAAATAATTCATAAACATGATATTTCTTTTTGCAATAACGAAAAAATCAAGAAAAGGGAATTATCCGATTCGCCTCAACATTGGAGGTGAAGCGGATCACCAGTTTAAAAGAAAAATAAATTAATGAACTCTTTGAAAGAGCCTATTAAGCTCACAAAATTGGGATCATGATTTTATATGATAAACTCTTCGCGCACTCACGATCTCTACTGTATCATTGACACTCAATCACACGCAATACAGAATTGTCTATTGTTTCCGCTGCAGAGGAAGCGCGCGAAAGTAGCTAGCATGATAAAACAGTTTATATGAAATAAAAAACTAATAATAACCGTCTCAACTTATAATGACCTGATTCGCCTCGATCTACCTTACTTTAATAAATTATCTAATCCGGATAACGATAAAGATTCAAAAAAACTTTAGAGACTAAGTTAAAATATGTGAAGGACAATAAGGTAATTCGAGTAACTTACGGTCATTGATAACCCACATTGAGTTTTTTTATTTAAACTCAGTGGCGCTTTGATCACCAATGGCAGTAATGGAACGACAATCAAATAAAAGTCACATATCATATTTTTGTGCAACTCAATATTATAAATTTAATACTATATGCTTAATATATATTATATATTAAGCATTTCATTATCCTTTCTATATTATAAAATCATCTAACCAGTGAGAACGGAAAGTCAGTTAAAATACGCTTGGTGGTGAATGTGTTAATGGATCTTGACATCTTCCGCCCCACCCCCTTCGACAGGTAAGAGATAATCTTACCTCCGGGTGAGTCGTAGTCCCTTGACTCATAAGGGGTGGTCGAGCCGTCGTAACAGTTGTTATTGGTGCCGCAGTGGGTCTGATGCAGGGGCGTATGATGGGACCCGTGGTGATGGGCGGCAGGAGGACTGCACGGTAGAGTGGTGGGTCGTGCAGCATCACCCATCGACGCGGGAAGACAGGGACTCAGATCCCGCGCCTGATCCACCGCACCGGGCCCCCCCGTGCTGCAGGGTCCCCCCTGGCGCCCCACAGCCAAGCCGCTGCCACGCTCCTGCGAGCTGGGCGGCTGCTGGAACAAATCGATGTATCGACACTTTAGTTGGCGCATCGAATCGACGGTGTTCGTATGTGTTTTGTCATGTAAAAGGTGAAGCCGATAATATGAGTATGACGCAAGTACGAGACATTTCTTACGTTATATTCGGCGAAAAATCCGCATTAATCGTGACTTATCATTTTCCTTGTAATTGAGAACCGATAAAAAGTCTCTCTTATACGTAACATCCTCTATATAGGGAATAAAAGCAGCATTATTGTTATTAAGCATCTTACGTGATTCCCTTTAAGCGAATCCAAATGTATAATTTAGAAAATGGCTATGAAAAGAAATTGTACTTAATGGAAGATTGGAGTAAACAGAAAATTATTAGTAAAAAGAAAATTAGAAGCAAGAAAATGAAGCACACAGATAAAGAAAACAAGAAATCCCAAAATATAAGACTAAATAGAGAAGATACTGTTGAAGTCGAAAAGGGAAAAGACCACCAAATAGAATGACATGCAAATGAGAACAAAAAAGAAGGATACAAAAATTTAATGGAAGGACTAAGACATCATAAAAATAAGACACAATTAACAGGGTAAAAATATTAAGACAATTAGAAAGACTGGAAGGACGAAGAGGATCCACGGATTAAAGGAACCAACAGGACATCAGAGAAGAAGAGAAAGCTGAAAGAGGTAAAAGGACAAAGGACACAAAGCTACACGCGGCGAGGACAAGGAGGGCCGATCAGAGCCGAGCTCGCGAATGGAATGGAGGTGAAGTGACGACGGGTTGCAACCGCCGCTGTCACCAGAGGGAAGAAACGCGCGGAGAGAAAGAGTAGCACACCGGCGATGGTAGCTGGTCGCCTCTGATGGATGTCGCAAGACGCACAGCGTGCCCGCGCGCATGTGCGCGGCCCTATAAGGCGCCCAAAGGCAGCCAATCCGATGGCAGCCACCGTGTGTTTCAAGTGTTCGCAATGCACCCGCCGCTGGTTGCGTAGATATAAATTGCGAGCTGTCTGCTTGCCGTCTTTCTCTCTCTTTCTCTCCCTCCTTTTCTATATTCTCTTTTCGATTTATTTATCCATTTGTTTAATTCAATGTTTCTTGTTTTAGCTCCTGGGAGAGGAGCATTGCGACAGGAATGTAACTTTAGTCGGTGTACTTTGTTGCTAAAATGTTGAATCTTAAACTCGGTGTATAAAGCTTCAGACTATTTATTAGAGATTGGAAATTGCAAATTGACGATTAGAATTCAATTAGAATGAAACAGAATAAGATTAACCTTATCTGATTCGTCCAATTTTTCTGTTCGCAATTCTCGATAAATATAGTTTGATACTTCAAAACCTATATTGTATTACACTATATTGTACTTTCTATATTTAAAATAAAATAAGATGTATAATTAGATGTTGAAAAAAAGAGAAAATATCAAGAAAATATACTAAAATAGACCTGTACAAAAAAAAGTACGATAAATCACATTTTTTTATTAATAAATTTAAAAACTGATAATTACTTTTAAGATTCCAGCTCTGCCAAGTTTTTTTCGCAAAATTTAAAATTTTCCAAAAATTCGATTCAATAAATATAAAAATCAGCTCTTAGAATTAATTTTAGATAAATATCCTAAAAATCTTTAATAACTTATGTTCTTTAAGATTCTTGAATACCATCAAGTTTTTTTTAGAAATCCTCAATAATTTTGTCCTTTGTAAATAAAAAGTTTCACGTATGTTTAAGAATATCCAAAGATCTTCCTTGTCAAATCAAATGGAATCAATTTCTAATCTTGCAAAGATTAATTTCCTAAAGACATACCTTTTAAGATTGAGCAGGATCAGTTTTCAATCTTGTGGAGTTTTAATAAGTATTAAAGGCAGTCCGCCGTATAACGGGAAGTAAAAGTCCACGTAGGGCGATCATATCGCGTTAACCACCGCGCGTGGACGTGATCGGAATCGCTAATTCCGAGCCGGCTTTACTTAACCGTTGACTTTGTTTCAGCAAGCTTTCGCGGCGCAACGTAATCTTCACGTGCACGCTGTTGATCCTTATGTAACGCGGATCGGCTCGGCGAAGGCATTGCAAAAATGTGCGTTCCTCAAAGTATCCCCCGCATTGTCCTATTCCATAATGAACCGCCGTCGTGTGCGGTAACAGGCTCGTTAAATTGCCTCGCGAATTACTCGCGAATTGATATCGTTCGTAATTTTGCGGAAATACCAATCCGACCTATCCCGCACGGAAGCGAATTCAACTGCGGGCGTGACTCATCCTTAATTTCCCGATGCTACCGACGCTGACGGAAACGATAAGATGAAAATATAGGTACATCACAATCACACGCAACCATTCGCGAGCGATTCGCGAGGTTACGTCGTTCATAATCTCGGGGCAAATGACGATCCTGAAAGATCCGTTCCTTAAGACCCGTTAATATATGATTAACCAAAAAGTTAACTCTACCTTAAAAATTAATTAATACACTTTCGTAAGCTCATGATTAAATACATTAAAGGTAACGCGTGTTCATACACATAATCTTTAGTTTATTCAACTTATGAGCTTATGCACTGAGAGAAAAAATTGTAGTGGTGGCAACTATAAGGGGACAACTATACAAATTTTGTTAATATAATTATAATATATAGTTAAGTGAACTATATTGTAGTTATTGCAACTAAATTAATGGTTAAGAGAACTAATTAAAAATTAGTTGTAGTATACTATATAATATAGTAATTACAACTATTTTTTATTAGTTTTCTTAACCATAAACTTAGTTTCAATAACCATAATATAGTTTACTTAATTGTATATTACAATTATATTAACAAAATTGATATGATTGTCCCTTTATAGTTGCCACCACTACAATTTTTTCTCAGTGTGAAAAAGAGTGTGTTAATTTTCAAATTACAGCTAACCTACACTGAGAGAAAAAATTGTAGTGAAGACAACTATAAGGGGACAACCATACAAATTTTGTTAATATAAATAATTATAATATATAGTTAAGTGAACTATATTATAATTATTGAAACTAAGTTTATGGTTAAGAAAACTAATAAAAAATAGTTGTAATTACTTTATTATATAGTATACTACAACTATTTTTTATTAGTTCTCTTAACCATTAATTTAGTTGCAATAACTATAATATAGTTCACTTAACTATATATTATAATTATATTAACAAAATTTGTATGGTTGTCCCCTTATAGTTGCCACCACTACAATTTTTTCTCCCTGTGTAATCTTTTATCCGTATGTTACGTAAACGGTCCTAAGAAGATTGGACAGGTGGATGAAAAGCGTGGTGTAACTTATGATTCTTTGAGTTAGAAATTCACTGGGCGAGAAGAAGAAAAAGAAGAAAAACTCGAGTGCCGACTCGTCTTTCGCGTCTTTCGCGACTAGGACGTGGGACAATACGGCGGGGAAACGGCAGGGCCGACGTGATCGGCCGACGGATTTCTCACGAGAGCGGCAGGCGAGCGCCGATCGATCCTCAAGATCCTTATCCATCTCGAGAGCGGTCCGGCAACGTGCTCTCGCGCAGACTGCAAACAGACTTTCACCCGGCGGCGAAGCTTGCACAAGAGCAGTGTGCCCGCCTTCCCTCTCTTTTTCTTCTCCTCTTTTTTTTTATCTTCTCCCCTTTTTCTGCTCTCCTCTCATTTTCGCGAAACCGCGAAGTAAATAACGCGCTCGCGCGCGGAATCCGCGGTCACGAGATGCCGACACGGAAACCAAGTAGAATGCCGTCAGAAATGTCACTCGGCAGAAACCGCGTCCTATCGTTTCTGCCGTACCTGCGAATCTGTTTGTGTTTCCTTTCCTTTTTTTTTCATGTATACGCGCGAGACCCGCGTGAGTGCCACTTCGCGACGGTGACGCGATAATTGAAAGAACATCGATGGTGCACCTGTTTTATCGCAGTTAAGGATTCGTAGTAAAAAAAGTGAAGAGCGATACTATGCTCTCAACGTAGAGAGACGTAGACGAAGTGATGATAAAACAGTGCGACTTTAAAATGTAAAGTTGAACATAAAAATATGAAATCGCGCAATTCAAGATTCAAATATAATTATTGATCTTGTTGCATCCTTACACGAAAAGAATGGTTTTGCAGAATTATCTAAAAGTTTAACTAGATGTAGATCTGAAAATAGTTTTGTTGGACAATCAAAATTATGAAGAACAATGTCGCACAGAAAAAAAATTAGTATCAAATCAACAATTAATTGTTTCATGTATAAGCAAGAATATAAAATCTTGGAAGAATTTATAATATTAGACAGACATCATTTGCTTACATATAAAGAAAAATTTTCTTCATGTTAAGCAAATTATATCTGTTTAAGATTATAAATTCTTCCAAACAGATTTCTTACTTATATATGAAACATTGAATTGATACTAATTTTTTTTTCTGTGCGGATAATCAGAATTATAAAGAACAATGCTAGACAATCAGAATTATGAAGAATATTCAATGCTGGACAAAATATTGATATTCTATTGTAGCAACGAGCTTGAGCATTCTGAAAAATTATTTTCAAATCTATAGCCAACTAAATTTTTAGATACTTTAGCGAAACTTTTCCAACTATGTTCGTGTCAGATGTTTCATAATTTTTTTCACATTTTCTTTAATACCTTAAGAAGAAATATTGCCGAACGCGACAGATTCAAATATAAGGTGCCAAAAAAATGCATAAAGTAAGAGGCTTCAATTCTAGCCTTTTCATTTTATATTTTGTTGTTTAATATATAAAAAGATATTTCATTACTTTTAGTGTATTAATTTATTTTATAGCTCTTATCTTACGGGGCCGTGTCTAAATTCTGCTATTAATGCCTACTGTGCCAGTTTTAGGGCCTAATTTCTCAGACGCTGTTTTTGGGCTATGTTGCGAAAACGTTAATTATAACAAAATACGAAACAATATTATAAAACCTGTTATACCATCTGATAGAGACACTTTCTAATTTGTTTTCATGTTTTTAAAATTTTATTTTTAGCTATTGTTTAAGAAATATTACCCGAAAACAGAGTGATAAGTATTAGTGATTATTAAGTATAATATTATATTAATCTAAGAAGTAGAAACAGTTGATATAGCGGACACTCTAGCGATACTTCTGGTGTTAGGCGTTCGAATATCGTTAACTTTAAGCGTAAAGTGCAAGACTGTGTAAGATAATTATAATATTTTTTATTGAAGGTTAAACGCATGTATCATTTGACTTCGACGCTTCGACTTTTAAATGCGTTTCAGTGGTGCAAACGTAGATTAAACAATTTTATAAAAATTCTATTTGATACTAATCGAAAGCACATCAGGTGATTCTGGGATACCTGCTCGACGACGCAGCGGACAGCGTTAACAAACGTTGTGCAGCGACGGAGCTTGAAAAATGAAGCCGTCGTGCCGGTCGCGGACGGTAATTTGTTTGAAAACGCGAGACCGAGCGCGCTCCGACTACGGAAAAGCATGCACGATAACCTTACGTCACGACCTGCCGAGATACAGCGTTATCGCAGTAAATTGTAACTCGGCTCTCTTTTTCAGCGCTCAAGCCCGAAGAAGCCCGGCTCGGGCCGCGGCTGATTGTGAGTCAGCGAAATTTCTTTCAGCATCGACAACGACGGCGGTGGATAAAAAATTATCGGGATGGCTCGTCCTCGATATCAATGGCGCAGCAACGTCGCCGATGTCGTCAGAGTTCTTCGACTTTAACTCGATACAGTGTATACCGGATCGAAAATAACTTTTCGTATCGACGACTAAAAGGAAACGTTCGAACGCCTCTGAAACGCCTTCTGTTATTCATGGCAAAAAGAAGTTGAAGATTCTTGCATCTCTCCCTAACAGAAATATCTCTTAAAATGACGTGACGAGAAATCTCGTTGGAATTCTCCGACGTACTCCGACTTTAACATAAACTTATATTACGCTTAACAAATAAATAAATCTGTATATAAATATATTGTGAAAAAGAAATATTAATCTTTCATGATCCAACGTTTTTTTCGCTGCTTTTCTACACTGAGAGAAATCGTTTGGTAGAATAATGATCAAATGAATTTTATAATGAATTTAAGTTACTAGTACCAAAAACTTAGTTACATTTAACAAAACTTTTTGTAATTTGTTGTATGAAAATAATTAACAAATTGTTTGGTCAAAACAACTATATATTTAATAACTATCACTATAAAATTCATTTGATCACTATTCAACCAAACTTTGATTTTACCAAACATTTCTCTCAGTGTAGTCCAACCGGATTACTGGTGCTTCATACAATTTGAAATAGAATTTTGGGTTCTAAAAAATCTGAAAAAATTCTGGTACACTCTTCCAATATTCCAGAATGCGATTTCACAATTGTTTGACCCGAAACGTTTTTCTCTTTTTTTTTTACTTGTTCGAATTTGAGGCAGAATAATTCAAAATTGAAAATTCGCCTGGATCTTTAAATCCCTGGTTGCATCACGGAGGGTTAATATTTTTAAATAATATTTAATATTTTATCAAACGAAATCTTGTGTCTAATAATTTTTGTGAATCGTTACAGTTCCCATTTTTATGCTCTTTAACTAGGCACCAATTACCGTTCTTGCAAGTCAATGCTAGAAATGTAACATCATATTATTAAAATTCTAATCATTCTAATATTATTGATACCAAGCATCTCATAAATACGTTCGATATATTTTTAGATCGCAAATAACAGTGTCTTTTTTTATTCGCAATTAGATAGTTCTGGCTCTGTGACTTTCGACGGAGGAAATCCGTGATGTCCTCTCTTTCGTAACATAAAGAGTCTTCTTCAAAATGTGCGAAGAAAATGGTGCTTTTCTTTGATAGGTCCCCCTGATAAAAATCAAATAGCATTCCCAAATATGAAAATGTTAAAACTGGAAGTGTGTTATGTGTTTCATCGTTCAGCCAACCTCGGTGGCTCATGCATGCGCAGAGCGCCACGTGTGCTTGGTGACGCGCGTATCAGCTTCCCTTGCTCGGTCAACGATAGCGATAACAATAAACAGCCTCGTCCATCGTGCCGACCGCAGTTTTCTGTCCCTCTTTCTCTCTCTCTCTCTCTCTTTCTTTCTCTCTGTCTCTCTTAAAACGCGTGGGCGACGCTCAACATCGCGGAGAGCCGATAAACTGCTCGGCTATCTGCACTTCTCTGCGTTTGCCGTTGCAGGCTACCAATCGGCCGGACTGGAGAAAGCATCGCGCGGGGAACAGCCAGAAATATTGGATGGCGAGCTACCGTGCCCCATATACGGGGTGTCGCCAAATCGTCGCGTGGTCCTCCTTAGCAGAATTGGATTTGATAGGCATTTTAAAAGCTGCATAATTGAGCATGATTGAGTATGATTACACACTGTACGTAGAACATCAAACTATGTTGAAACCTCTGACATTAATCTGAATCACAAAACGTTCTTTTATCAATTTAATTACTGATAATGCGGTTTATAAATAGAAAAAGAAGTATTACGACATTGAGAACGTAAATATTATGTGTTTAGTGAACAATTTTAGTCATTTGCTGATATTTTTGCTTTTGCGAGAATTTAACTTTAAAGCACGTATATGGGCTAATCTGATTATGTCATAACTTACTAATTAATTTTCAATATAGTCATAAACTTTGCACAGTGCGAATTAATTTTCCTTTATCATTTCTTTCTTGAATAAAAACCCCTTCCGCTTAGCAGGAAGCGTTTAGACTTTCCACTTTTGTTAATTGTTTGTAATTAATATAATAATAATCCTGCACATTAAATAGTTGGCAATACCACGATAAAACACAAATCACGTTTTATTGGACTAAATTAATCTAAATAAAAACATTATACTGAGAAATATGACGCTATATATGAAGTGTAAGAGATATACATAAATGTAAAACTAAACTAATAGCATAATATCTATATGTATAACATAATATCTATATGTATAATACGATACGTTCCTAACTCTGCTCCCCGAGACCAGAGATATTGGAGGTCGAAAAGGCTACCGGTTGTTTCACACTGAAAAAAGAGTCACCAAGAAGAACAGAAAAGTCAAAATAATGTCAGTTTTACGTCATATTGATAAAATTGAGATCATTTTTTAATCATAATTTGATCATAATTTGATCAATATGGTATCAAATTAACACATTTTGACTTTTCTGTTCTTCTTGGATCTTGTTGCATTAATTGGTAATCTGATAGATTCAGCCAATATGTTTGTTTGAAACGGATAAATTAGAAATTTTGTAGAAAATACCGGATAATAATAAAGTCTATCAAATGTTCTAGTTATAAAATCTCGAGTCTTATTATAATAAACAGAAATTCTGCTTGGTTTTATCAAAACACATTCAATCATACAGCTTGTTGATATAATCAAATCATTTTTGGGTCTGAGTAGAAAGATGGTTGTAATAGAATCGTAGTTGTAAGTCCAACGCATAAACAATTGATGTTAATTGTCAATCGTGTGGCATCGATACGACTTTATTATATCTTTCTGCTCAAGACAAGTGACGAGTTTCACGGCGTTCGAATTTTATGACAATTGAATAACATACAGCTCTTAAGTGACTTGCGATAGAAGTTTCTACTGAAAAAAGTCTGATAATAGCTACCAAATGTATTTTGTTTACCCAAGGAGAACAGAAAAGTCAAAATGTGTTAATTTGACGTCATATTGATCAAGTTATGACCAAAAAATAACGTAAATTTGATCAATATGACATCTAATTGACATTGTTTTTATTTTTTTTTCTCCATGTGATGTACTGGTGCAATATTCAATAAATATTAGCAAACATATAGTAATGATAACCGCTTGGTAATTGCTAAGTAAAATTAGTGTTTAAATATAGTTGGTTTTATGTTAACTGAATATTTACCGTTATTTCACCAAAGTAACTATCATTTAGATTTGATTATTATTACCAGACCTTTCTTTTCAGTATCGAAACTTATTATCGATTGTTAGCGCCTCTTCGTACTTTTACGTCATTTACCGCTGATTTACTGAAATGCAGTTTCTAAGATACGCGCTAATATATTTATGACCGGCGACGATCAATAATGTGCGCAACAATAAAGGCATATGACAGATTAAATAACAGCAGCGCGACTTAACGCGCATTGTGGGAGTCCAATTTATCTCGGCGAGATTTTCGGGGAATACATCGTCCGCGTGTCGCAGACGATGCTCCTTTTGATACTATTTCTTAAGCCAAAGCGAGAAACGTCACCGTAGAACGGTGACGTGTGTACGTCGCAAATTAGCCGGATCGTTGATTCGCGCCACATCGCGCTCCACTTTGAAGCGTATTATTAGACCCCTAAGGAGTATCGATGGTACCTCGCGCGAGTGTAGTTTTATCGCGTTGCTAATTTTATTCGCAAAATATTCCTGAAAATCAATTAACCAGCTGCGGCTTATGAATAGATTAGACATTTATCTCGGTCGGCCCATAAATTAACTTCACATTGAAGTAACTTATCGCACTGAGAGTTCGTTTTCCTTCTATATACAGTGCAGCAATTGGAACGCCTCACCGCCAAGAACTTAATGTATGAATAATTTTACATATACGTAGACTTTTCAATACGTAATAACGGATTCGTATTCTCTCGAGAATATGCGAATATGCGTTCAGTTATGCGTTCAGTTATGAGCCTGTTTACTCTATATTTAACTGTCGTTGTTCTTTGTTTGTTCCTCATCCTCATTTGCAGTCAGTAAAAATGGCTGCGAGCGCTGCGTAAATCACGAACGAGAGCGATGGATACATAAATCACGGTATGTATTTTCAAAGCTTGCATCGGCCAAAACACGAGGCGTCTGAAAAATAGTCGGTTACCAGTCCCGCGAGGTTTAAACCCGTTCCTCTTCCACCCCTCCCTTCCTCCCGATTGTCCTGATAAACGGAGTTCTGTTAACACGCTGGAGGAGCGGCGGGTGTCGCATGCCGGGGAGGCCAAGAATCGCGACCTGACCCCGAGAGATTAGCGGTCCCCTTCGGATGGGCATCATCCTGCTTCTCGCATTCCGCGAGAATCGCTCGACAGTTAGGGACGCTTATATCAATTCAATTATTATGCTCAACGGTGCCATCGAGCGCGCAAAGTTTTCGAATTCCTTTGGTGAATCCAAAAGTTAAGCTATTATTAAATTATGAATGTATTTTTCACATCTGAAAGCATTATAAAAAATATAAAACTTGTATATATTGTTCCATTATTACGTGTTTGAGCATCTGTCCAAAATTTGAGCACAGTTCTCTTATTGGTTTAAAAATAATCTTATTTGATTCTTATGTAAAATCGTGTTTTGTAATGCTTATTTGCATATTTGATGAGAAAGTATTATAGCATTATGACTTAAATGAAACTTTTGCATATGCTTTACTAAAACTAATAAATATTCGTGCAAAATTATATTTGGATTTATTAACTCGTTTAAAATTATTTACCTGAAACTACAGCAAAATACAATAATTTACGCTGCATAAACCATTATAAGTCAAATTATTGCTTTGTCCTTTGCATTTGGTTTCAGGGTTAAAATTTGAGTTCGCGATTAAAATTTTTTATCATTGATAAGAAAAAAAATTTGTATCATTGATAGGAAGAAAAAAGAATAAACCTAAGCAGCTTGCAGTTTTTAAAATCCAATAACTTTTAGCTGGTATTAGAATTAAGCGAAATATTTATAGTTCACGTATTCACCGAATACGTGAACTATAAATATTTCACCCTGTTGTTACAAGACACAAAAAATGGTATCTCTAAAAAGATTATAGATCGAAGACAATTATTTCTTCCTTATATTAATAAGTATATTATTCGGAAAGCATGATTCAGGATAGTGCCCACGGTAAAAAGGGAAGATACGAATTTAAAATCACCTCCTAGAATCTCTTATTGTTGCACAGTTATGCTCTTATATACAATACACCTAATAAACTGTCGAGTTTTAAGTGTCTTCGCTGCCAGCGCGGATTTGCGTGCGCGACTCATCGACGCGACATTCAATGCGCGCTTGCATGCTAAATGATTTCGACACGCGAACGTCCGTCGGCCCCGAAATCTGGCTTCTCCCTCTGTGTGATCAAGGTAAATTAAGTGCGACACGACATAACAATCGACGAGGAAGAACCGCGCGATAATCACATTAAGCCTCAGCAAAAAATTTTTAATTTCTGGAGCAATAAATCTTCTGTCAAGCTTTAAATTAAATAATAATAAGCTGTTGGATATTAGATCGATATGTGGATAACACAAGAAATGAGAAAGTGTTATTTTTCGGCCAAAGCGAATCTTGATTCTTAATAATATTTTCATATCAACTATTAAATCTATTTTTTAGTTTCATAAACTGTAATCTGAAGGACTTAAAACGCAATCGTAAATTGTAACTATAAATATAATGTCTTAAATTCTCTAAACCTCGTGGAGTGAAACGTTACTCATATAAAAGAGTGAAAATTGAGCTTGTGCAATGTTCGAATGATTTGTCATTCTAATAAGAGTAAAAACTTACTCTTACAGAAGGAAAATTCATTCGTATTGAATGCAAATAGAGCTTATGCAATTTTAAATGATTTTTTACTCTGTAAGAGTTAGAGAGTTAATTTGATCATTAGATTTGATAATGATGTTACAAGCATTTTAAAAAACTGTAAAGAATTTACAGTTATTGAAAAATATTACCCTAACTGAGATGGCTAACAAAGTTAAATCTGTAAGTTAAATCTTCTTCAAGATGCAATTTTTTAAACGCTAAATTGATTTAAAAAGAAAACGACATTACTCACCATTATTTTTCAATATCAATTAATTTGAATATTATCAACGTCTCTTACACTTTAAAATGCCTATTAAAACGAATGTTGTTCATATTTTTTTAGTTCATATTTTTTTTATGTCTGCACTCAATAATGAGTAACTTATGTAAGACACTTTTTTCATCGCTTCGATGACGTTCATTTCTTTGCGCTCTTGTCTCTTCTGGTATTATCGAAGTTAATTTCCACGAATATATACGAAGTTAATTTGAGATTGTATCAGTGGAGGGATTCTGTAACTATTATTGACAGTATCAGTATCGTTATATTGTCGTTGCGTAAATATTATAAAAAAAGCTGCGCAACGATAATGTAATGATATTGATACTGTCATTAAGAGTGACAGAATCCCGCTACAAGCAAGAAAATTCTATCAGGAAATTAAATAAATATCGTAGGGCAAGTATTCGGACATTAACAGTCTTAGGGGTGGAAAGGAGTGTTACTGTGGATAAATATTATCCAAGTCCTGATTCAGATTTATAGTTTTTGTTACTAAAATTTTGATAGATTAAAATAACTTTTTATTTATAATAGATTATTAATCTATTGATAGATTAAAATAACTTTTAATCTATCATTTAATAACACAATTAAAATCTAGATAAGGCGAACGTCATATCGGATTTTAATACTCAATAACATATTTCATGTTGCAGCAACGTTAATACAATATTATATATATTGCTGCAATGTTACTGCAACATTACGTATTAATATTTCTAAAGCGGACATTGTTCCACTGACAACGAGAGAAAAAATTACTGAATTTTAATAAATATTTGTTTAAATAGCAATAAAATATTTATTAAATGTAAATAAATATTTATTTAGTACAAGAACCACTAATTTAACGTTCATTTTTTTTATTGAGTAAATATTTATGTACCGTAAGTAAATATTTTATTGCAACTTTTATTCAAATAAATATTTATTAAAATTTAGTAATTTTCACTCAGTGTGTAATGTTGCTGAAACATTGCAGCAATATTTTGCAATGCTCTTTCTATGCTGCGCTGTATGGATTTTTAAATTAAAAAAATATCGCGAATTTACGTAATATTGGGAATTAAAAAAATTAGTCTGTCAAATAAGAAATACGTCTATATTAACGCGAAGGATTTTCGTCGATCGTCCGAAACGCTTCTCTCTTTCCGACACTTCGTACATCCATTTCTGAAATACATGATAACGTCAACAAGTGCCGCGATGAAGTCGACCAGGTTAGAGCCTCGAGTATAAAGTTTAAGCGTCGGGCGTCCGCGACGGGCGGCGTCTAGTGGACGCGGGGGGCTGAGAAGGGGATGGCAAAGGGTAAGAAAGGGCGACGGATATAATCTCGGCGAATATAATAAATTACACTTGTCACAAACGGCGCGCGCTATCGCAGCCAGACACGTTCGCAGCAAGATGGCCTTTTATCTCATCGAAGCTATGGTATACACATTGATCGTCCCCTCTCACTTTCTCTCTCGTTGTCGCGAGCGGACGTGCGTTAGGAAAAGTACGCGACGTTTGCGTGAGACTGACCGACGCCAAATCGAACGATATCGCTGATAAGCACGACGCGCTTTCCCGCGGAAGAGACGGCCGCTAGGAATTAGATGGATTTCCGAATTGCGGCGGCGCCTGCAATGTTCAAAGAACACATGTGTACAGAGTGTAACGCGTTTCATTACAGGCTCAAGAAGATTTCATATCTCAAACATTAAATATAAAAGTATTTCTGCTTAACTTACATATATCGAACAGAATTATTTAAATTGAGATAAACGCGTATAACTTATGCATAATGTAAGCTAAAAACCAGTCCTTGCAACTCTCATGTATCGGTTCGATTAATGGTTGATGAAAATGTATAAATTTATTTAAATCTAAATTACTTGTATTTACTAATATCAATAATTTTTGTTTATACAAGTTTAATGAGCATAAATAAATTCATGTATTTATTAGCATATTATCATGTACACATAAGATAAGAATTCTCTCTTCTTTTTGCAATAATCATTTGTGACTTATATCATTGTAGCAAATAAGTGATGTTCTCAGTTTTTATAAGCTTGTACAAATAAAAATTATTGATATTAGTAAATATAAATAATTTAAATTTAAATCATTTTTTAATTATATATTGTAGCATATATAAATATATATGTTTAAAAATATAAAATATATATTGAAAATATATATTAAAATAAAATAAAATATATATTCAAACTAGAAAATTTTATTTTTTGATTTATGTCTTTCTGTAGCAAATGAGCGACTTATATGTGATTTGCATATAATTTCATATCGTAATATGTCAGTTATATTATCGTTCCTTAACCCTAGGTTATTAGCATCAGTTTGAGAGACTCGAATAGAAACTTTCAAAAAAAAGATAAAAAATTAATATTCGAAAATATGAGCAGATAAAAGTATTTTGGGTCTACCAAACCAGGCAGCAATGACGTAGATAAAATCAGGGATAGTAACCTAGAGTTAGGACGAGATATTAGGCAGAAAATATCTCTAAATTTGCCTCATACAAGCAGTCTTCACAATAAAAGGCCTTTGTACTCTGTATTTTTCTTGTGTATTGTTTTATATGTTGTTTTTGAAAACTTGATACTCCAAAATTAAAATATTTACGTATATTTAATTTATATTAAAATTCTATATGATAATTCCGACCGAATGACGTAATATGAAATGGTAATTCAAAATATAAATTAACATAGTTTAAAAGAATGAATTTTAGATTTTTGAGTAAATTTTTTTCAATGATTATTAATTAATAGTAGCTTGTATCGAAATTTAAAGAAAAGAACATTGCGCTAATTGTCTTTAGCAATGTTGTATTTTACGCTTCTTTCATTTAGCGCACGCGTGATTAGTGCGTCAGTTTAATTAATCGATGACAAGGGACAATCAATTACGTTTGTTTACAAGCAGTACTCGTTGCTTACGCCGGCCTCGACCGGTTGATTGAGAGCAAATTAATGTTACTCGAAGGTAGACTATGTTATCACACCTGGCCACGTAATCCTTGTTGCTTTCAGCTTCCAAATAATTATTGCCTATTGAATTTTCACATTAGATCACTCGATTGTTAACACTTACTGTTTTGCGCTCAGAATAGTCAAATTTAAAATATTTTTAATGCTATAAAAAATACATTTTTGCAAACATTATTGATCACTTGTCAATTTGATAGAAATTCATTTAGTTATCAAATTTATTTCTTGCTTATCAATTTGATAGGAATGTCTCAAAACACATGTTCGCATATAAAACGTAATTATTTAACAGTCTCATTTGTTTCATTTGTGATTTTCTTATCTGAAGAAGCTTGATCTAAACATTAATTAGCCAGTATCTGCTGGCGGTAAATCAATTATATCAAATTTGCGCACAAGGTCAGTCATTTGGCGTATATAACGGACTATAACCTTTAGATAATCTTTCCAAAAATGTCAAACTCCCCGCGACATAATTTATACCTTCAAATTCCACTTCCCAACTAGAATATGCCAATAAGTGATGAATAATTCAGCAATAATTCAGCAGTATATCAGCATAAATCCATTTTTACGGTTCAATAAATTAAACATTTATCATTTCTTTTCAAAATGTTATAATACATAACATTACAATCTTCTCGAAATAACACTTACATTTACTGCATTTCTTACATTGATCTCATATTCGATACAATTGACAAAAGCGGATTTTTAGACTTTCATTTAAATTGTTACAAAAAAAAGGATTTACATACATCTATTAATAAAAACAATTCTTAATATTGTTAAGAACAATATCACAAAAGTTCATTAGTTTATGAAATTAAATCCACGATGTTTTGTGGCCGGGTCTGCTTTGGAGTGAATCAGTTGCACATCTCGATATAACAAGATAGATTCAACTTGAATCCCTTCTGTCACACTTTCAAATCGAACTGATTCTTCGACACTGCAGCGACGGTCATGACAAAATTCATAAAATTTATAGAAACTGTAAAGTAAACTATTCGAAGAGTACAACTTTAATATACAATTGAAATGTATGAATCATAGCGCTAAAAAATACTCAAAATACACATAAACTTAGACAAACAATCCTAGGAGTAAACAAATCTCGGATTTGTCATCCCTTCTACAAAAAATTTCTAAGTAAAAGTAAACAATAAGCTTTAAAAATGTATAGTTTAATCTTCCAAAATAAATATTGAGCTACAAGGTGCTGACAACCATTTTTTAAAAATCTCGTTTCTAACAAAACCAGAAGGAAATCAAAATATGACTTTTCTGCAGGAAACCAAGGTTCGTTCTGTAACCATTGATGATAATAATGATGATAAAACCCTAGCAATCGCGAAAGCAGAAAAATCATTTGTGTATATCCGTGCACAAATTCTGTGTTTCATCATCGAAATCTGTTTTCATCGAGCAAAATTATATTTTCACGTGAAACTAAAACGTCATTCCGGTTTCGGTAAAGCTATTACGTAAACCTGGTGTCATGGAAGAATTTGAAATTAATTTTGTCGCGCGGATAATCATATTTCCAACATTCTACTAACTTCTCTATTATTCAGACTTTAAATAATGACGCTGTTTTGACAACTTGTAGACTTTCGGTATATATTATTTCATACACCTATGGAATTTAATAAATATATGGAATTTATAAAGAGTGTAGTTTTATGTCAGTCACCTTCCTCTGTTGGAATAGAAAATATATGTAGCTATGTTATAAAAGTAACTAATCGCAGAATCAGGAGAGAAAAAATAATCTATTAATATAAAATGAGACCTGTCAATATTATGACAATTCGAATTATTACTGACTACAAGTTCCTACGCATAAATTTGCACATATATCTCCCGATATTTTTCGAAATACGTTTATATTCGTATTTGAATACAAGTTTAAAGTAATGTTGTGAATTCAAAAAATTCCAAATGCAAGCAATTTATGTAAAGATTGGAAAATGAAAGAAAATACACATTTTTAGAGTCAAAATGAGAAATCCTTTTATTGCATTCTTCTTATTCTTTTTTCTATGTTTCACAACTGTTTGATAAGACCAGACAAAAGATTCGTTGTATCGTACAATGTGTACGCATTTTGGTTTAAGCGGTTTAAAAGTGATTACTTCAGTCTGATCGACAAACAATGCCCTGGAGGCCTTCAGAAGTAGTCTGACAACAATAATTTGGAGCTACTGCTGAGAATTCGGCACAAATGCAAAAGAGCTTGCAGAACAGTTAGAAGTAACGCAGCAAACCATTTCCAAACGCCTACACGAGATGGGAAAGATCCAAAAAGAAAGAAATGGGTTTCGCATAAATTCGTTGAAGCCAACAAAAATTAGCGAGTGGTTGCGTGTCTTTCTCTTCTCAATAAGCAGCGTAAAAAATCTTTCGTGTGAAAAATTGTTACGGATAAATCTCGGCGAACCATTAACATCGGTCGCACAGCCAAAACGCTTCGGAAAGAAGATTCTGCTCTGCATTTGGTGGGATATCAAGGGCACAATTTATTATGAGCTGTTGGAACCGACTGAAAGAGTTACTGCGGACTTGTATCAACATCAATTAATCCGCTTGAGTCAGGATTTGGAACGAAAACGCCCATATTGGTAAAGAACATCCTGTGAAATTGCTGGATGACAACGCCAGGCCACACGTTGCTTCTAACATAAAAGACATCGTAATGAGTTTTGGCTGGGACGTCTTGCAGCACCCGGCGTATTCATCAGACATAGCACTTAAGGATTACCATTTATTTCGGTTGATGCAACATGCCTTGTCCGAAACGCATTTCCAATCAGTGAATGAGATCCGAAAATAGCTTGGCGATTTTATTGCGTCTAAAGATATAGCATTTTTCCGAGATGAAATTCATAAGCTGTCCGAAAGACGACTTAAAATAATCGAAAGCAACGGCAAATACTTTGATTAAAAAATCTGTTTTACTTTTTTTAAAATAAACCTTCACTTTAGACAAAAAATTGAATTGTTTATTTGTAAACTTAATATACACAAATATGTGTCTACTTTCTATAAAATAAACATTATATTATTGTTTAAAAACGTAATGAATAATATGCATATCTTTGCAGTTGTATATTTGAAAATACCAGAAAGGTAAAGAGATATATAAATAAAAATTGATTTTACTTCTTAATCCAGATGTAACATTTCATTCACTATTTATCTGTTATTTAATTTCCTATAAAACCGAAACAAGGAATGTCAGGTCATCACGATAAATCAACTGAGAACAAATTTGTCAAGCAAGCTTTGATTATTTTTTCGTTCTTCGTTTCGTTATTTTAAATGTGCATGTGTTAAGTGTTTACAAAAGATGTTATATACTATCTTTAAATACTGAAAGAAACAAATAATTAACTTTATTCCAGCTGTATGTAAAATTAATTGACAAAGAGCACAATTGGCATCGATTCTTCTAACAATGTTTGATTTCCAAATGTAATTGACAATAGAAATGTTTCAGTAAAAAAATAAGACCCTTTCTCTTATTAAAGATATTAATGAATTAAAATAAGTTTATATTCTTTTGATTTTCTACAGCATCATAATGTATAAATTATTTTATATCTTCTGAATTTTTACAATACACATTATAAGAAGTGATCCTGTCACGTTACACAAATCAAATCCTGATGCATGAAGACACCGATTAAAATTATCAATTAACCAAGCTCATCCAAATTCATTGGTACACGCAAAAGTGTAAGCAGTGTTAAATTCACCATCTTGAATTCGATAGAAAGAAATGTTAGCGAAGATACTATCACAGATTCGCAATCTGAGCGAGGAGCTTCCGCCCCGGCGGGGTGTACCAGTTGGTGCGCAACGGCCAATGGGCAACGCGGACACAGGGATGACACTCACCCAGTGCATGCCGGTGGTAGGAGGGGCGCGCTCCTCATACACTCCCATCAGGGTGGCCGCTGTCGCGGGGTAGTTCCCGCCGAGGGTGCGCGACGCCGATGTTACTCGGGGGGGAGTCCCGAGGGGTCCGCTTGCCGATAACGCGGAGATGGCGTCCGCTGTGGCTCGGGTCCTCTCTTCCTTCCACCTCTACCGCGTCCACCCTCGTCCTCTCCTCTCTTGTTACTCCCCTCGTAACACTCCCGATATCACGACACTAACGTGGGGAGGGGGGGGTTGAATCCCTCCGTGACACCTTTGAGTATAGTCGAGGGAGAAGCTCTCACGGGTGCATTTCGCGATTCTTTAACGAAATCGACGACAGTTCGCGAATTATTATACGCGAGTAACACCCATGCCACTTCACAGATTAGCACTGAAGTCCGCTACTGTCATCGATACTATCGACAATCCAGAATTTGTACGTCGCGGTCCATATTCCATATCGCCCCGGCGCACTGCGACGACANACAAGAAAAAAAAAAAAAGAACACCGAAGCGTTCGCGCACCCGCACTGAACCAATTTCCCACTGGTCACACTGATGAAGGATCACCTATTCGTAACTGTTCCTTTACTCCCGGAGGAACGTCCAGTGAGAGGGATGATCTTTCGAAACCATGTGCTCCGTGAAGAAACGCGACGGCGAACGGAGCTTGATGCGCACGAGACGAGAGACGACTCTGCTGCGCTAAGTTAAGGTCCGAACGGTTCCGACGAGCCGGAGCCGCGATACGGAGTGAGGGTACCGGCAAGGCCGAGTCCAATCCCGGGTGTTTGGCAGCGCCGCCTGGCGACGAAACCGGAATCAGCGGCAACATCGCGAAAGGGGGCGGACTCTAGCTCGCGTGAGGCCACTCCTACGCCACCCCACTCGTAGCGCGATATGTGGGTCCCACCCCTTTTGCATCTCATGCGCTGTGATGAAGCGTTCACTCCCGGCGAACGGGTTTGCTCGAGAAGGGCAGAAGGAAGACTGAGGGAGAAAGAAGTCGGCGCCGCTGCGCCTCGCATTGTCGTAACCTCTAGGGTAATCATAAATTGTGCATGTTGAAATACTCTATGAGATCTCCTCTTCCTCGACAAAAGGAAAAATCTTTTTCCTCTGCTAAGAAATATAAAGTTTATGATTAGGTGAATTTTCTCCGAAGTAAAGTTTCGTCGACATCTTTTACTGAATTTCTTACATACCCACATGAAAAGTTTATTATACAAGTTATATATTTTAAAAGCAAAATAAAACCTTAAATTTGAATACATCTTTCTATAGCAATGTTTTTTATAACATATCATTCTAGGACCAGAAAAGATATGAAGAATGGAATCATTATTTAGATATACATAAGATTTTCCGAAATATAGTCAAATAAATATATTACAATAATGATGTGCTAGCTTTTTTTCTAACTTGATAACTTTTATCAATAAAAAAAGTTGCTCAAGAATAGTGATACATTCTTCTTTGACATACTTGCTGTCATGCAGTGTCATAAATTTTTTGTGACACAATACATGATAGAGTAAGTATATCAAACTTTTGAAACAAAATTCCTTATACTTTCACAGACTCATGCAGTTCTTAATTTCTTACAGAGAGACAACACACAAAATAAAAAAAGAATAATTCTTTTTTCTGTTCAATGTAATGTTTGAGCCCTTCATCCCTTCATCACAGTTGTGTTTTGCTCAAAAACGACGTGGAAGTGAAGTGGGAGAGACAAGCTCCGAGCCAACCAAGAGGGAGAGAAAGAGAGACCGTAGAACGACCATCCGATATCCCGTCATAAAGAGAAACCGGTTTCGTCACAACGTAGACGGAAACCGTCGCTCTCCGATCAGAAATTCCTGATGCGATGCCCCGGTGTCCCGATGATGGAATCCGCGAAAACATTGCTTGCGTCCCGCTTGACCCGCGCCATCATCATCATCGTTGTCCATACTGCCGCCTTATTCTGCGGTGCGATTAAGCCGAGTGTTTACAGGGAAAACCGACCAACGGAATGCAGAAAAACACGTCGACAAAGTGAGCTGTCGACGCTGCGGCGCGGCGCTTGTGCACGGGACACACTCCTAGGTACATAACTCCTTTGGATCCTGTCACGTCGCTGTGTATTCAAATTCTATTGCGAGATGAATAGTTGATAAAGAGCAATCTCTCGAGAAAAACGGTCCAAGTAGAACAGCAACTCAAGGAACACGTTGCAGTTAAAGTGACGTCATGCGATGTATTTCTTGGAAAGTCACAACAATGTCAAAATGACATAAAAATGAATTGTGATTAATCGAAAAGTAATTTTTAATTATTTTAGAACCTCTTGTAATATTATTTTGATGTCATA